>JADGJF010000587.1:0-17559 GCA_027596845.1 Quaeritorhiza haematococci | reverse complement strand
CCCCCCCTCTTCACATCCCTTCAAAAAAAGCTCCATTTCCTCATTTCAGACATCTGCAACACATCCTCAACCACCTCCGTCACCAGTTCCTGGGTCCAAGAATGGACCACCTGCCTCTTCATCAACACTCCGAACCGCCAAAACGCATGCACGCACATTGCGCAACGCAACCTCCCCAACCGAGTCTTCACGGAAGTTTCTTTCACTGTGTTTATGACACTTGGGATATGGTTGGCGCTTTGTATTGGGACATCGCCCGCTTTGTATCGGGAGGTTGTGGATGTTTGGTTCCCGGGGATTTCTGCGTGGGCAAAGACTCGGAAGAGGGGTGGGGTGGAGGAGTCGGGATCTGGGTCTGGGTTTAGGTGGGGGAAGGCATTGCAGAGGGTGGTGAAGACGACGAGCAAGACGAGTTCGGGGGGGTGTTCTGCAGGGAGTGGGGAACAGTCAAAGTCTGCGAGTGATGGTTAGAGATGGTGGGGCTTATTTGAGTAGAAATCCGAACTAATTTACATCGCATAGAGTAGAAACCAAGTAGAAACTAGATCGTATAGTACTAAAGATAACTATGTAGTAGTATCAATGAGACGCTCGGTGTGTTTCCGATAAGATTTTCCATATCATTTTCCATAATTTTGTGCACGACTGCAGACTTACATTTTCTTCGTGTTCTTGGGATTCACTCATTTTCTCGTGTTTCTTTTCTCCAATCCCCTATATTTTCTTTCCCCTCCAACTTTTCACTTGTCCCTTAATTGCGGCTTAACTGCCGATCAATGTCACACAGTTTACTCAGCCCTTGTGTCACAACAAGGCAGCATGCAGATGGGTGACACAACGCCACAAAGAGAGGTCAAGGAGGTCATTTCCGCCACCGTCACCGCCAACCAAGTCGTCATTGACTCCATCATCGCCAAGACAACCTTCACCCGGGCCATCCCTGAGGTATGCCGGCCATCATAGCACTTTTCGCCGTGGTTCTTAAATTTCTCATTGTCCCAAAATCTGTGCGAAAAATTCAATGTCCGGAAGTTTGCAACCTGACAACCAGCCAAGTACCTTTCCCACACCCAACCTCCTCTTCTGACTTCTTTCCTTTCTTTCTTCCTGGGAATAGGACAACTTTTTTTCGGAGACCTCGGCGTTTACAGGAAAGAAAGAAGGCGGGAAGAACGGGGAGCGGAAACGACAGCCGAGGAGTCGAATTCGAGTCACCGTTGCGTCGCGTTTACTAGTTTTTTTTGGGGAGGAAGTTGTATTGTCTCCCACATCGGGCGATACCATCAACGCCCCCATCAACGCTTCCGGATAAGCCTTAGCGGCGCCTTGTCTCCTCCTCCTTTGGTTTCGCCACTTTTGCTATCTGCTACTGCGCAACCATATCGGGCTTTTTGTTGGGGTTTCTCCTCCAAAGCAACGAGTCAGACCAGCGAGTACCTCTGGGGTTGAAACAAAGGAAGGTGCCTGTATTTGGTTGCGTACGGATTTGGCTTGAGGGGAAATCGACAGCGGCAACAGTACCGACGCATGCCAACAGAGTTTCTCTAGGACCTTTGCACATTTTCCCCTCGAAAGAACCTGTCGGGTGCGACGTAGTCTATAAGGCCGTTTGCTGATTGTGCTGATTGCCGCTTCTGAGATTCGAGGGCGCTGGAAGGGACTACCCCGAGACACATCATTCGCTCCAGTTGCACAACACATTCTTGTCATCTTCGCACGTCGTATCCGCGAGCAATCATCGATCGACCATCGATCAGCACTCCCTCCACGTGCGTTACTTCGACGGCGAAGGTCTCAGATCGGATCCATTAGCGCAACCATCGACGGATAGGAGCTTTTCTTGGCGCTCGTTGCTTTCGACATTTCCATCAGCTGTCTGCTGGTTCAAGTGCAAGGGACGAGTTTATTCGAATCACTTCGCAACCCCCTGACCCCCCGTGTTTGCGAATCAGCCAATCCGAGGCTAACCGATCACCGGGATTGGGTCGACTCTGCAGGGTATGGATTTATGCCTATTCTTCATCAATCATCCCTTTGGACTAGAAAAATAACATCATCTAGAAGCCTTTTCAACAAGTTGTCGTGGGGTTTTCTGCGTTGGGCTTTTGTTGGCTGGTTTTTTTTTGTTTGTTTTGTTTGGTTTTGTTGCTGTTACTCGCCTTTTTCGTTGGCATGGGTTCTTTTTTAACATATTGAATATGTGATTCATTTTTTTGAAATTCCGCTCATGCTTATTGCTTGTTCTGCTCTGCTCCTTTTTGTTTCGCATTTTACACCACCTTCGATCACCTTGCGATTTTAACCCTCGACATTTTCAATCAGTAAGCCTCGGCATCCACTTTAACCACATGACCTCTTTCACTTGCCATCAGCCAACTCACCCTGGTTTCGGAATTTCCTTTTGTTTGTCTTTCTCTTGCCCCTTTCTTTACCTTGACCTCCTAGGACATTCGAAACAAAACAATCCGGCCTTGCTCTCGAATCACCTGGCTGCCTGTCAACATCAACAACAATAACAACAACAACTCCACTATTGTTCGCAAAACGGTATCATTTCAGCCTACGGCATCCTGACTGGCTGCTCCGGGAATTGAAAGCAAAGCAACGAAGAGTGTGGGAAATTAGATTCTTTTCCGTATCTTCTGCCGGTGGCTTGGAAAAACCTCCGTTTTTGTTTTCCTTCTGTCCTTGGACCATCAACAATATCAACAACCGCCATATCTTTCGAAACTATATTCTTCCCTCTCGACGAACCAACCTTTGGACATCAACCACTCTCTTGCTCCTTTCGATACCTTTCGTTTTGGTCCACTGACCTCACCGAAAACAATCTCTTTCTTGGACGGTTTTCACCACTTACCCAATGTGAGTTTCTGACATCCTATTTCGTTTCAGTCTGCTCGAGCGCCAGACATTGTTTCCTTTCAGAGAGCTAGTGTTTTCTTGGCCATTCAAGAGTTTAGTTTACTCGCTGTTGACACTCTTCATCTTACAATATTGTGTTTTTGGCATCGCATCGCGGACCGGGATAACTTGTTTATTGTAAGTATAAGGCAAGGCGAAGGAGAAAGAATACCCCTCCCTACCCCGCCTTCTCGGCTTTTAATGTTTTGTTGTTGTTGTTCGGTTCTGGGTTCTACACTCCACATTCCGTTTGTTTTTCTGTTTGTTGTCATCACATCCCAAAACCATCACTTGCCAGCACCTATCATTTAAGGCTGTCGGCACACCGACTTGAATCCATAGGATTCGGCATTTCATTTGTTCCCCCTTTCGTTCTTTTTTCTTTCTTCCCCCCGAACAATTTTTTCCAGTTATATTATCGATATCTTACCATTTCCGTTCCATTTTTTTTGACACACATCCATAACATCGACATATTTGCGCACTACTGCATACGAAACACACGACTCACAGCGCCAACACCGAACTTGAAACAAATCCTCACAGAGCCCCAAGTTTTGTTCTCTCGCCGCTTTTCCGTTCTTCGCACCCAAATCGCTTGAGACAAGCAAAGATCGCAACAAACAACGATGTCGCACTACGTATCAAACGTACAAAACAACTACCGTCTTGAAGACCCTCTCATGGGCCCCTCTGATACCGACGGCGATCACCACCACCACCACCACCATCCCCACTCCCACACGCACCCCCACACTCATCCCCACACTCATCCCCACTCGTCACATATGTACCACGACGAAACCGACCTCGACGGCGACGACATGATGGCGCCCGCCGACCTTGACGACGATGTTGAAGAAGACCCCGATAGTGGTGTTGACGACGAGGATGAGGAGGAGGAGGAAGACAGCGGGTCCTGCTCTGACGAAGAAGAAGAGGAGGAAGAAGAAGAAGAAGAGGAGGAGGATGATGACCAGATGGAAGATGAGGCGGAACAGAAGGAGAAGGATGCGCAGATGCAGCAGGCACAGGCTGATTTGAGGAAGCGGATCTTGTCTATTCAGAATGATACGAGTGTACCGGCTGCGGAGAAGGCGAAGAAGATTCAGGTGAGCAGAGCGTGAAGTCAGCGGCGAAGGTTGTAGTTTTGATGTCATTCTTGGAAACAGATTGGAACTCTAACCTGCCATATCTCTCATTCGGCAAATAGGAACTTATGACCTCCAACTGGAACACGAAGCAAAAGCAGCAAATGAGCCGTTCCACGCACGCAAGCAACAAGTTGGAGAATAAGCGGTCGGATTTCAGTCTCTTGACGGAGCAAGATAAGCAGAAGACCTACCATGTATGTCTAGGCGTCATCCTTTTGATGCTTTGTCTGTCGCTTTTGCTTTTGAAGTTCCGCTTTCCTGATATCCTTGAAATTGAAGCACTTCTGACGACCTTTCTTCCATAACATTAGGACAAGGACGCGGGCATCCTCGGGTGCAAACACTACCAGCGTGCGGCTAAACTGCAGGCGCATTGCTGCGGGAAGTGGTATTCGTGCCGGTTTTGCCACGACGAGGTTTCGGATCACAACATCATCAGGTAAGGTTGCTGCGGATTATACAGCACAACTTCCTTCCGTATTATTCGGTTTTGAACGCAGCCAGTCATGCACTTCCGAATCTAATCTGTTCCTTTCCCTCTCTCCCCAAATCATCCCAACCTTTCCTACTCAGAAACCTCACCACCACCATGATGTGCATGTACTGCGCCACCGTCCAACCCGCCGGCCAAGACTGCATCAACGAAGCCTGCCGCAAGCGCGTTTCCCGCTACTATTGCAAAGAATGCAAGCTCTGGGACGACGATCCCCGCAAGAACATCTACCACTGCTACGACTGCGGAATCTGCCGAATCGGTAAAGGCCTCGGGCAAGACTACTTCCATTGCAAGAAATGCAACGTCTGCATGGCGATTAGCTTGAAGGGACGGCATAAGTGTATCGAGAGGAATTTGGAGAGTGATTGCCCTATTTGTGGGGAGTATATGTTTACGTCGACGACGACGGTAATCTTTATGGTGAGTAGTTTGTGCTGATGAGAGTGGATGTGCGGTACTGGGGTTTGTAGGAGTTTTTCGGTTATGAGGGCGGATCCGCGGAATGCTTTTCTTCGGAGATGTGGATGATGTAACTAATCGACGCCTTCTACTTTCCGACTCGGACGCTTCACTCATCCACTCCGATCTTTCCCAACCGCGCACACGTAAACCTTGAATCACACACCAGCCCTGCGGCCACTGCATCCACTACAAATGCCACCAAGAATACATCCAAACGTCCTACCAATGCCCCACCTGCTTCAAATCCCTCGCCAACATGACCGAGTACTTCAAACGCATCGACGCCATGCTCGCTCAGCACCAAATGCCCCCCGAATACGCCAACACCCAATCATACATCTACTGCAACGACTGTGAGAAGAAGTGTTATGCCAAGTTCCACTTTTTGTACCACAAGTGCGCGAATTGTGGAGGGTATAACACCAAGGTTTTGCAGACGTTGGAGGTCAAGCCGGAAGATGGGAAGCCGCCCATGGGGCCTGGTGCACCGGGCGTCGGCGGGTCGTCCATGAGCTTGCAATCCACTCCAACGGCTCCGAGTCCTCTCACTGGTAGCGTCGTCGGTGGTGTTGTACAACACCAACAGCAGCAACTCTACCGTCACCACGCAGGATCTCCTCCCAGCCCCGCTTCCTCTTCCACAACAGTCGTGTCACCCCTCTCCGCCTCCCCCCCACAGTCCTCTACATCCCTCAACACCAACAACCTCCCACCGCACTCTTCATCTTTGCCGTACTCTCAACACCAACACCCACACCACCACCACCACCATAGTCACCCTTCGTTGCATATGGCTGGCTCGTCGGGGGTCGGTGGTGTGCCGATGCGTAATCGGAGCGGGAGTGGGGCGTCGAATTCGTCAGGGTCTGCTGCGTCCGATAGTGGGCGGAGCTCGCTTTCGTCGAATAGTTCCATATTTTGAGGGGTGTGCGGGCTTGCGAGGTGGGGGACGGAAGGGATCGGAAGGGAAGGGGGTGTAACGACTCTATTGAAGTCGTTGAAGAGGGATAGACGAGTTCTCGAAATATTGATGGGGTTGGAATGGAGGGAATGCACGAACGAGGGATAGGGAGAGGAGAGAAGAGGGAGACGACGGAAGAATTTTGAAACACACACCAACCCCCACGGACAGAATTTTTTCTTTGCTTTGTTCTGTTTTCTTTTTTTCTTTGCGCTCCGGTTGTCTTGTTCTCTACGAGACCCAGGAGAACCCAGATTCAAACCCACACTACACACCCCTACCAATCATAATCATCAGCTTTACCCTTTACCTCTATGTTACTTCCCCCTGCCCGAGTTCGTTAAAACAACTTCCGTAATCCGTTTTTTGAAGTAATCATAGTTTTGTTTTATCACTACCACGAGGTCACTTCCTTTTCGTTCGCTCTGTTTTCGTGTCATCTTTCTACTACTAGTACCTTTTCTTTCGCTTTCTTGTCTTTTAATATTTGGTTTTGTCCCTTTCTTCGTTCGGGTCTCGTGAAAGAAGTAAAGTAAACACCCCACACCACTCACCACACCATACAACAACATACACGAGGAAAAAGAGGCCTCTAAGCATTTTGTCCTTTCTTTGGAAGAAAATCAAATAAAAAATAGTCATTGAAAAATAATTAACTGAAGTGGTTGTTTGGTCGGCGGATATGAACAGCAGTTTGGGTCGAGGACAACACAGTCCGTCGCTGTTCATATCGTTTGATTACTGCAAGTGCATCGAAAAGCTTCTCGCGGGGTCAAGGAGTTCCATGAAGTCGAGCGCTTGTTCGGGAATAACCAGTTCTTATTTGGCAGAAGAGAAACGTGGACAACGTTTATACAAGATCTTCGCCCCTCAAAAGTCAGTGCTCTCAACAACCAAACCACGCCCCTGATTAGGTCGATGTTGCCCCACGTGACGCCATAGTCCAGACTCACATCAAATGGGAAGTCCACACGCACAGTTACATAATTATCACTCATTATTTCATTCATGGGAAGAAACCTGTTCCAATATCCATTCCCCCCATATCTCTGTTCCCATATACACACAACAGCAGACACCCTGGTCGGTCACAGTCACGTCATCATTTCCATCGCACCCGCCGCTTGCTCAGCTTCGACTCCTTCCATTGCGTTTGCACCCAGTTCTAGAGGACAGTAAGTATGCAATGAACAGGATTTAGCCATCATTTTCTGCCAAGGAAATACACGCATTTCATCTGAAAAAGAGCAAAAAGAAAGAAAGGTAGTCGGAAAGTCCCTTACCGTTGAACATGTACTGCTGCTGGTACTCCTTCAAGTACTGCACCGACCGCTTCTCATCCAAAAACAGCGAATAAACCCTCTTGATGTCCTCCACATCCACCTCAGCAGCCTTCCTCTTCCTCGCCACCAAATTCGATGCACTGATAAGTTGGATCGCATACCGCAAGCTCGTTTCAAGCCCGATACGGGTCAAAACGTCTTTTGCGTCATCGGTCATCTCCACGTCCTCTTCCTCGCATCGGATCCCAATGATCTGTCGAACTTCCTTCTCTGAGTACGCTGTCGTCGAAATAATGAGCGTACGGTCCAAAAGATCAATGGGGATACCATGGGGAGAAGTGTACTTTGTCCCACGAATCTTTGTGATGCCGCGGTTGGATGCCATGATAACGATAGGAGCCATGTCATCCTCAAGGGCTCGGTTCAAGAAGGAGAAGCACTCAATGTCGAGCATATGGACTTCGTCGATGAAGAGCACACCTGGTACGATATCGGCTTTGCCTTCTTCGCGCCACTCTGCGACCTTGGAGTTGATTTGATCGCGGACTTCCGTTTTGATCTCGCCCGTGTCGCCGGAGAAGAGGGCGAGGAACCCTTGGGTTCGGCTGTTGATGACGTCAATCTCGTGCAGGGTGACGGTGTGGACGACTTCTTTGCGTTTTTGGAGTTCGCCTTCGGGGCAGTAGACAAAGCGGGTCTGATTGTGGATTGATTAGAGGAATGAAGTTGAATACGTTAAACGTGAAAGATTCGAAAGGAATCTTTGAAGCGAAAAGGAAACAGCAGGAAAACAGACAAACTTACATCAGGGCCCATGGCATCGTAATCCCGGGCGCGTGCTATAGATCTCCCGAGTTTTGTGATCTTTCCACTAGCTTTGTCGATCGTGATGACGTCCCTGGAATGCGAATGAAAGAACCAAATCATCAGCCCCAACATTCCAAAACTCGACCACTCTTTGAATTCAATGCGTGCACCACGAATGCTTCAAGCAAACTACGGGAAGATCGGAAGTAGAGATAAGTTACCCAGCTGTCACTTTTTCCTTGTTGAGAGCCTCGATCATCTTCTGCCCCAAATCGTACACCGTCTCCATATCAGATGTTTTCATGGTCAGCTTGCCCGATTTGGCGCCAACACCGGTAACGGATCGGTCGACCTGGATCTCGACGACCTCACCCTCTATGATTTCTGTTTCTTCCTTGATACGGACACCGATGGATCTCCGGAAAGCCTGGGTGAGTGCTTCGGTTTTCGACATTTCAAGAGAGAAAATTTCGGACGCGGCGAGCATAGTGAACGGAACGTCTGTGCCGAGGGCTTGTGCCATACCTGTTTAGGATGAACAAGGAGGAAAATGTTGGATAAGTTTTGCAAGATCGAGTAAGTGACGAGTGTTTTCAAACATACCCATGGCGATAGCGGTCTTCCCCGTTCCCGGAGCACCAGCCATAAGAATCGCTCTTCCTGCAATTTTACCCTCCTTGATCATCTCTAGGATAACACCAGCAGCTTTTCTTGCTTGCGCCTGACCGACCATTCCCTGCGAGGTTGCCCGGGGTTCAAGGGCATCGTCGAGACCCAGCCCTCTGATGTGTGAGTGGGCGCCTAAAAAGGAAAAGATATTGGTTGAGTAGAGATCGAAGGATGTATCAAATAGCATAGATCAACACGACAGCTAGCGGAACGACGCACATACCGATGCGCTCCATTCTTGTGAGTTCCTTTACATCCTGAGCGGGGGTTGTTGTGATTGTTGCGGCCTATAAGCAAAGGATCTCATCAAGTTAGAAGATGATCGTAACTCTATCGCGCTCCCATATGGATTTTCTCGCATTTCTTCATCCAAGTCCACTCAATTACCATCTTTCCTGCCCTTTGGATTTCTCCCAGGTGGTTTTCTAGTGTCGGAGATATGAGAAATTCGAAGTCCAACGAATTGTCGCACGGGCGTCACACACGTCGCACACACAACCCTTGTTTCGATCACTTGGCGCCGCGTTTCTCACTTATCAGAAAGCTCGCCGCAACCTCCAATTCTCGTCACAAACGCAATGTCCGCCCCGGGCTCCGGTCCTGGCGCTGGCCCCGCTGAAACGACCGACCATGAGGCCTCAAAACTCATCATGTCCCTCCTGACTGGCGGCGGCGGCTCCCCGGCTCCACCTCAACACCCGCAACAGAACCCTATGTTTCCCCCCGGTCCGCCCATTCCGATTCCAATGTCGTATCCAGGACCACCGCCCCCGCATCATTTACCTCCATTCGGATCCCCCCACCCACCTTTTGCAGGTGGTCCACCACCGTTCCCTCCTCAGCACCAGCCTCAAGCTCCAGTCCCGCAGCAACAAGTGCAACCCCCGCATATGACCCGCGAGCAGTCCCTTCTGGCTATTCTGCAACAGCCTAGCAGCTCCATGCATCAACCTCAGTCGCAGACTCTGCCTCCGTTGCCGCAACTGCCCCAACAGCCACCACTCCAACCCGCGACAGGAGCGAGCAACATCGTTTCGCCCACCACGCTTACTGAAGGCTTGAAGTCACTCCTGTCCTTGGGTGTTCCGTCGTCTGCTGCACTGTCGTCGTCAGCTGCGAACAGCCAGAGCCAGCAGGGACCGGCTTCGGCAGCTTCAACGTTCGCAAAGACTAGGTAAGCCGAGAACCTTGTTGTCGAAGCTCGTGTGTTGGAACCGCTTTCACTTTGTCGAACGCAACTAATTGGAATGATCTTGAAGCGTGGCGCCATCGCAGCCGAACCCGATCCTCGCCTGGTCGCAACCTCCCGTCCAGAATACTACGAGCGCAGTCCCTTCAACAGTCCCTTCAACGGAAGCGACTCCCCCTGCAACAACCGCGATAGTCTCTTCGTCGATTCAATCATCAACTTCTTCTCTCTTTGAGGTGAAAAAACCTGAAGTGAAGGGGTACGCTTGCTCGGCACTTCTTTTGCACGTTCAATTTCATCACGCGACTCACGGTCGATTGAACATCTGACTTACAGGACACTTGTGGGCGTTCGTCTTGATCGTCGACCTATCCACCTGAACTTGAGTTCTGCAGAGAAGGATTTGGCTCCAGCGACTGGCAAGGATCTCTCGCCTCAGACGATTACCTTGGTTCCCAGCAAAGTGGAATACAAGAAGGGCAAAACAATCGCCGTCAACCGGGACTACATTTGCTATGGCGTGAGAGGTTTCTATCTCATAAGCCCAAATTGTCCATTTATTCCGTATGCCCTGGCAGATTTGAACTGACAAAGTTTGCATTAATGTAGGTGGAAGAATACGGGTCATTGGCCAGCAGACTGGGAGCATGATCTTACTCCGTGGACACAACCAAAGCATCCTCGACGTATGCATTACGGATTCTAGGGATAGCCACGCCGCATACTTGGTCAGTGTTGCCGCGGATGACACACTTTACGTCTGGGAGTTGAACCTGGATGGTGATGAGATCAGGTAAGATCTAACACTATCTTCAAGGACACCCGCCACCTCAAATGACGTTCATACCCGCCAACACTTTCGTCTCGTTCCAATTCCCTCCAAAAGTTCAAAGGCTGTGCTGAGCATCGAGGGCAACAAGGAAGATGCTCCCAAAACTTCCTCTCCTGACAATGCCGGAGCCGGCGGGCGCTTCCACCGCGTCGTATGGAACCCCGTTGATGACAATACGTTCGCGGTTGCAGGGAGTAAGAGTGACGTTCTCATCTTCCATGTGCGGGAGGTCCTGGCTGCAAAAGGATCAAAGTTCAGGGAAGAGAGCGACTTCTTCCAGTCGTGCCCTGGTGTGAAGAGGCTGACGCACGACAATGTGAGTGGTTACTTGGATGATGTGGATGTTTTGAGCAACTGGTTCATACCATTTTTCACTGATGTTCTGAACTGAAATCCATGCCCTCCAATGCTCACTGAACCAATAGATCGTCAGTGACGTTCAGTTCTCCATCGACGGCTCCGTTCTCGCTACGGCTTGCGATGACGGCCACGTACGCCTCTGGTCCACCGAAACGTTAACTCTCCTGGGCGACTTCGTTCCGTTTGGCCAAAACCTTCCCGTCGATTCCGTGCTTCTCGCAGGCTCCCAGCATGACCATCACGATTCCTCCGAGACATCTCAGTCACCGTACAAGGGGAACTCTCTCGTCATCGTGGGGTCCCGTCGCAACGAGATCATAAGAATGTACGATGTAGCGACATGGCATTGTTTGCACGAACTCAGTTTCGAAACAGCTTCTGTACCAGCTTCTGGCTCGCCACCTTCAAACGCCGGAAAGGTGACCTTCAATTCGATTGCATATGAAGACGAGACTGACTGCCTAGTAGTGACTAGCAGTACGTACCCTTCGATTTTAGCGGTTCATATCAAGAAGCCGCGGGTAGTCATCCCGGGAGGTATGGGATTCGAGGGCAGTATATCGATGGCGGAGTTGATGAAAGAGCCCACGTTGGCGTTGTTGGATTACTCGGAATCTGCATTTGGTGAGTCATTTTTCTGTACGCTTTTTTTGATATTGGATCGTCAATTCACTTGCATAGGATATGTGTTCTAGTCATAATCTGAAAGGCGTCGGCGTCACGTTCCGCTCACTGAACGATTACTTACCATTGAGTTTTCGGTTTCTGCGCGTTTTCCAGACTTTTTGGTCAAGTTCCCCGTTGGCGACGGCATTCTGGCTTTCGTTCTCCTCCCTGATCATCATCACGACGGTGATACTGATGCTCACCGATGCGCGCTGTACTGCATCCAGACGAAAGCGGTGCAACAGTACTCGCTTCTCGGGGCGGAGATGTTCCCCACAGAGAACGAGGAAGGGATGTCGAAGTGTCCTGTGTTTGTTGGGAGCACGAAAACGGTACCGAAAAAGAGTGTTTCAGATGTCGCAGCTGTGAAGGAGGCGGAAAAGCGGGAGGACACTGCTGCTCAGAAAGACAAAGGGAAAGGGAAAGCTCAGGAAACTAGTGCACCCGCAAGGTCCCCATCTCCAGTGCAGAAAGTGGGTTCAGCTCAAGCCGCTGCTGCTCCACCGAAAAAGGAAGACAAGGTGGAAGCTGGGCAGGTGAAGACGACGCAGGCGGACAGAGAGGAACATGATGCAGCTGAAGAAGCGAGAACAGCAGCAGATTTGTTGGCGATGTTGTTGAAGAAGGCTGCTGAGACTGCAGCTACATCGACTAGCACAACAGCGACCACGGCAGCTGTGGCAGTTGTGGCAAGCCTTCCGAAGGATGATGCTACTGCTCCGACTAAGGCAACTTCAGTTCCAAGTGCGGTTCCAACTTCTCCGTCAAAATCCAAAGATCAGTCGAAACTTCTGGCAGTTGAGAGCGTCACCGCTGGTGTTGATCTCGCTGCCAATGAAGCTGCCCCTGCGTCATCCCCGTCGAAGGCTCCGGCGTCTCCAAAGAAGGAGGCGAAAAAGGAGGTGAAAGAAACGAAAGAAAAGGTGGAAGACCGCAAACCCGTCAATGGAAGTGAAGCCAAGCCTACCGAACCAGCTGCGAAGAAGGAGACGACAGACTACACAGAGCAACAGAAGCAGCAAGCGCAGCACCAACAAGCGAGTGGATCGCCGGGGACGAAAGGAAAAGGAGCGGCTGCGGCTGCAACTGCGTCTCCGAATAAACAGGGCCAACAACAGTCGCAGCAGCAGCATGTAGGTGGTAACAAGTCAGCGCGAAAGATCAGCTTCGATCCAGCGATTGAGGGTGCGAAGGGTGCGGTGGCCGCAAACAACCACAACCATGGTGGTGCAAAGTCAGCCGAGAAGGGCTCTCACGAAAAGTCCCACTCTTACCATCACCAACAACAGCAACAAAAAAACAAAAACCAACCCAGCCAAATTCTGCAGCGCCCCGGCAGTGCAGGGTCTTCACCACCGCCAACTGGTGCATCCACCTCACCCTCAGCCGCCGGTGCTAATGGCATCACCATCCCATCAGGTCCTTCGACGTCGGCAAATGCCTCACCCACAGCTGTCCTATCTGACAACCAATTCCAGCTTCTTCTTAAAGAACTCCGCCGCATGGAAGAATCCATTGCAACACGGGCTACAAAAGCTGCCGCCAAGGAGGCCGAACGCGCGCAAGGAAGATTCAAAGCTCTCGAGGAGTCTTTGGGAGAAATTCGAGGGAGGTTGGATGAGGTTGTTGTTGCTGCTAGCTCCAAGGGGTCCATTGTGACAACTGAGGATGAGGCATCAGGTACGGCGGGTGCAGATGGAGGTCGTCCTGGAGTTCGCGCTTTTTCGGCGGCGGACGTGGAAGCTTTGGTTTTGAAGAAGGAGGTTGTGGATAGAATTGGCGGCTCCGTTGCGACGGCTATTGCTGGAAATGTTGAAAAGACAATGCACAAGGTGAGTAGAGTCCATATAAGTACCGATCCCAAACGCTATGGTGTCGCTGCTTTCGGTCCGTTTTTGGATTCCGAGACGTGTATTTAACGGCACTATCTTCATTGTCCCTTTTGATAAGGCCCTGACGTCGCAATTGGAGAAATCCCTTTCCGAAACGCTCCCGCGTGTCATGTCACGACCGAAGGTAGCGGAACCGGTTGCATCGGCTGTTGCAGGGGCGGTGCGACCGGCTGTGGAGGGAATGTTTAGGGAGGCATTTGCGAATGTGTTTGTGCCTGCGTAAGTACCAAGCGGAGAAAAGAAGTGTGTCTGGTCTTTTTCGACACTGGACTGTGTGGCCTTGATGTGTTGCTTGAATGCGGAAAGTGGTATGTGTGACCTACAAGTTTTGGCCTGATAACTTATTTTCGGTTCTTGTTGATGGTTTTTGAATAGTATGCAGAAGGCGGTCACAGCGATGTTTTCGCAGATTCATGAAACGCTTGAGCAAGGTCTTCACGAAGGTATGAGCCAGATACTGGGACCAAGCGGAGGCTGTACCCTTGAAAGAAAGAAGGAACTAAAGAGGTGGACGTTGTCTGCATCCATGCGGTTCTTGGTTTACTGACGGTGTTTCCGGTGTTCACAATTCAAATTTGTAGCTTTCCAAGCCCACGCGACAACAACCTTCTCTACACCCTCGTTCCAACGGCTCCAAGCCTCTCTGGACGCAGTCTCCCGACGCTTTGACTCAAGTGCTGTGCTCTCTTCCTCGATTGAGAGCTTCGATGACTTGTTCTCACGCCACTCAGCGGAAGTCCAACGGTCTGTTGCCTCAGAAGTTCGGAAAGCCTTTGCCGAACAACAACAGCAACAACAACAACAACAAGTCGTGGACGGTTCAAGTGGTGTCTCGAATGCCGCTCCTAGTGCTGGTAGCGCTGGTGGTCCCATGCGAAGATGGTCCTCCATGTCTCATGTTTTGTCACCGACAGCGGCGGCCGCGGCGGAAGTAGATGTGAAGAGAGAATTGGAACGCGATGTTGATCGTGGGGAGTTTGAGACGGCCTTTACCAAGGCGCTTGGGTCGAGCGATTTGTCGTTGGTGCTGGTATGTATAGTGTGGAAGGGTTGTCAATCAATGTTCGACAACCTGGAGTCTAAGACCTTTTTCTGCATTTTCTGTGGTGTATCCAGCATTTGTGTGCTCGTGTACATCCAAAGACTGTGTTCCTCCCGACAAAGAGCTATTTGTCGCAACCTGGTAAGGACCGTTTGACTGACGACTTTGATTGGCCATGAAGACTGAAACCCACCAACGCTCTAACCTCATTCTGTTTTCTTTCTCTGCAGTCATCCTCTCCCTTATCCATCAAGTTTCCCTCGACCTCCACACAGCGACACAGATCAAGATCGGATGGCTTCAAGAGTCCCTTCTGAACCTGGATTCCGCGGACCCTCTGATTTCAGAGCATGCGCCGCGGATACTCCGTATTGTCGCAAGGAGAGTTGAAGAAGTTGCGCGGAGGATTGCTACGGAGGATCCGACGAATGGAAGTTTGAGGGCGTTGAGGATGGTGGGGATGGTCTTGCAGGGGATGGTGGGTGTTGTAGCTGGACAGGCCTGAGGAGTTGGTTGATATGAGGGTGATGAATGGGAAGAACATAAGAAGGGAGAGGAAGGAGGTGGAAAGTTTGCTGCACTATGAAAGCGGGAGAGGTTTATGGACACTTGAAGGTGTGGCTACTGCGAAAGGGAACAAGGGGATAAAAACAAGCGAAGGAATGAACACGAAAAGTACATAGACAATGAAAAAAAAACTGACACGTTGCGAAGCTCAGCTGCTTTATCCTGTTCGGCCTCGAATTTGGCGCTTTGTTGTGGATAAACCATTCGATGCTTGAAATGTAACACAGATGTGGGTCACGACCATTCAAACTCCGACAGAAGGGGGGGCTCGTTATCGCAAGCGTTGGAGCAGGTCTTGGGTTGATTCCAAACGTCTCGTAAAGCGTCTCGTGAAAGCAAACATCGAATGAAACATGAGGGTGATGCATAACGAAAACGAAATGCCAAAAAAAAGATCCTTGGTGTTAAGTGAACATGTTGCGGGCAAAATTCGTGCCAAAAGGGCTCTAATCATGAACGCTACAGCTGTTGGAGTTCCCATGTTGATAACTTGACCTTCCCTTCATACATTTCTTTCTAACTTCCGACATCTATACAACGTTTCCGATGTCATGATGCTGGCAATAGCATTTGATTTCCTACGCATTATCCCCAGCTGAAGGTGGCACTTCCGACGTATCCACAATAGACCCCGTCCCCGGAGAACTCGACGTCGTTCCCAAATCCCTTAACTTCTTTTTCTTCATGGGGACCTTCTTCAACGGCTTCTGGGAATTTACACTGCTACTCGGACCAAAACTACTCCCATTCCCACTCGAATTCGAATTCGTCTTCACCCAATTTTCTTTCAAATACTTGTGTACTCCTGGGAACCAAACCTGGAAAAACTCCGACCACAGCGCTGGGGATGTTCCGACAATCAACATGGACCACACCCCGCATGTCATGTATAGAGTTGAAACGGCATCGGTGAGAAATGCGTTGGGCATATTAGCCTGGGCGATGTGTGTGCAAGCACTTTGGCCGTTCGGGGCGTTTTGATAGAGGCAGGCTAACCATTCTTGGACCCAGGGCGTTGAGAAATTCGAGTTTGCGGCCTCAAAGACGTTGGTCGCGAAATAGTATGTCAGGTAGATCATTGTGATAGCGCAAGTAATCGTCGCCATTGACAGGGCACGCCATTGCAATCGCAGCTGTGACGCAATATGAGCTGCCCTATTTGTTGCACGCTCGTCCATGGTTGAGCCGATTTGCGATCGGATGAACTTCTGTGCCTGGCTGCTGCTCTGGAAGGTTTTGTTTGCCCAAACGCCCCATAGAGAAAGAGGAAGGAAGTCAAAGACGAGCGAGTATGGTTTGTAGAGGCAAAGGAATAGAATATAAAAAAGAGGGAAGGGACACATGCATAAATGAATACCGGCGAGATGAGTTAGCAATGCGAGCCGTTCATAGAGATTTGAAGAACGGCTCATAAAAGAAATTTGCCACCAACACCAATGAATCATTGGAAGGAAATCAGAAAATACGAACCACCAACATGTAAATCCCCGTACTTAAATGCACTACGTACGCCACCGTCACCATCGGAACGATTGGAATGACGTTCCAATACAAAAAGTGCCGCCCTGTCCAAGTCGGCAAAACCCCTCCCACTGTTCCAACAGCCCCGAACGCGAAGGGTGCGATTACGCATACAAGAGTTTTGAACCAAATGACGGCGTGTATGTGTCGTTCGTATATCTCCATAAAGTTGCTCCGCCAGATGATGGTCTGTTTCAACATGGATGTGGTTTGGGACGTAAAGCAATGATAAGCAGAAAATTGTCTTGTTGAATACGAGAACTCGCAGAGATTTCAAGTCCATAACAGAGAATATATGACAACCACACGCAACGCTTGCAATATTCGCTGACCAGATGCAGATGGAAAATCACCGCACAAACTATGTTAAGTCCATAAGAACCCACAGATGTTTTTATTAATCGCCGAGCGTGAGGGGTATTTCAGAAGGACGAAACAAGTGAGCACGTCAAAAAATTCAAATATGCACTTTTCCGTATTTTCGTACCGTATGCAGACATCAAATGTACGCCCATATTTGAAAACCACGCCGAGTATGCGTTTTTCCAATTATTGTGCATAGTGGCCTGGTAATGAAGCGAAAAGGAAGCACCAAACGGCAGAAAATAAATTTAACAAGCACAAATTCACAAAACGCATCGATTTCCTCATTCCATGCAACTCGGCTGCGCATCCGTCGGTTTCATATGCACGTGCACATTCAAACTCTTCCGAATCCCCCCCGCAACCCCTCCAATAGAAATTCAAACACCCC
>JADGJF010000586.1:0-17574 GCA_027596845.1 Quaeritorhiza haematococci | reverse complement strand
CCTCATTTCCAAAGTGAGGTCCGACCTTATCCGCGATCCGAAAACCGAGCAATACCGCGTTTGGAGCTACCTCTGGAACAACCACATTCGGCATGCAGACTGTTTCATCTCCCACCCCGTCGCGAGTTTCGTTCCTGACGACGTGCCAAAGGACAAGCTCGTCTATATGCCCGCGACTACGGATGCGATTGACGGCCTTAACAAGAGCCTTACACAGCGTAACATCCACTACTACTGGCGGGTCTTCAACCGTATTAGCTTCGATCAGACGGGGAAACGTTGCGCGTTCTGGAGTCGACCGTATGTGGTGCAGATTGCGCGATTCGATCCGTCTAAGGGTGAGTTGTTTGTGCTTGTGTTTTTGTGCGGTGTTGTTCCGCTTCCATGTGGTCCCGTTGGCGTCAGTGTACTTATTTAACTTCTTCCTTTTTCCACCCAACAGGTATTCCGGATCTCATTAGAGCGTATGATATTTTCCGTAAGAAGGTCGACGGAGTACTTCCGCTTTCGAGAATTCCTCAACTCGTTATCGCTGGTCACGGTTCGGTGGATGATCCCGATGGCGTGGTAAGTTTGATGAAATTCACACTAAAGTTGACATTGCAATATCGTATCCAGTTTCAATCTTATCTCAGTTTTAATCCAATGTACTAACACCTTGCAACATTCTGTTTTCAGGTTGTCTTCGAAGAAGTCCTGAGTATGCTTGAAGAAGAGGAGTTCAATACGATTGCACATGATGTCATCTGCGTGAGGTTAGTCTTGAGGGTTTTTTGAAGGATGGAACACCGTTTGGTGAGATCAGTTGTCGAGTTTGTTTGCACGAAATGATCTTGACCGATTCTTTTTCCTCTCCTCTTCTCAATGAATGCAGAGTTCCCCCGTCCGACCAAATGCTGAACGCTTTGCTCAGAGGGGCGATCGTCGCGTTCCAACTTTCTATCCGAGAGGGTGAGTTTTGTCGATTGATTTGGTTCAGTTATGCATCTCTCCTCCATGTTATCCGTTTCTTGCAGTCAATGACCGGTGTCTCTCCTTGACGCGAATTCAATTCAGGTTTCGAGATCAAAGTGACCGAAGCTCTTGCGAAAGGTAAATGTCTCGGTATCTCTTTGGTGATGGATTTGTGGGGTTTAGGTTGTCTATCATCGATTACTTGAGACTCACGAAGTCGGTTTCTTCTTCAAATTCCATAAAAGGTGTGCCGGTCATCGCCTATGCCAGTGGCGGTATTCCACATCAAGTTCGACACGGACGTACTGGTTTCCTCATCAAATCCGGGAACGTCGACGAAGTTGCGGAACGCTTGCGTCAACTTGTGATGGACCTCGAGCCTGAGAAGAGAACCGCGGTGGACCACGTTCAAGATCCTTCGGTTAGGGAATGGGGAGCGACTGGGGCGCCAATTCCGGGTGAAAATATGAAGATTATGTCTGAACCGACCATGAGCGTTCGGAACCGATTGAGTGAGGCTGCGAAGAAATGTTTGGGAGAAGAATTTTTCACGGTTGGTATTCATTGTCCGAACGACATGCGTGATTGATTATGGACGTGTGCCCCATCGCTGCCAAAGTTCGCAGAGCTAATCAGATTTGTCTTCCCTTCCATTTCCTCACGAAGGTTTTCCAAACCGTCAATTGGCTCTATCTCTGGCTTGCGCTTCAAGACGGGACGTTCGAGGAGAAACTCGCCTCGACCATCGAACGTGTTAAGAACCCCACCACGGATCTGCCGCCGCCCCGTCAAGAACACATTGTTGAGGAAATTGGAGGCTCGATTGATGACGTGACCAACGGACTTACGACGTTGGACGTTCACATCGAAGACCGCACATGGGATTCGGCGTCGAACACTAGCAACCCGCGCGCCAGTGGAACTGATGGTTCGACCCACGAATCCGGAGAGAGTCGCTTCGAAGCAGTCAACGGTGGTGGTCAGCAGATGCAGAACATCCTCACCAACGTTACCGGATCTCCGAAGACGATGGCATTGGCAGATTCTTGCATTTCGAGCATGATCCCCGCGGGTCATGGCGACAGCGCATCGGACGTCCTTGTGAGGAGTTACGAATCTGAAGTTTACCAGCGGATGCAGGAGGCGGCGGAGGGCGAAGTGGAAGTGGAGGAACATATCGACGAGGGTATTGACAAAGAAGCGAGGGCGTTCGAGCAGCAACGTCATGAAATGGCAGGGAACACAGTTTGGGTGAAGGAGATGTGGCAGAACGACCCGGAGTACTTGTGGTGGCAGCAAGCGACGACCAAAAGTTGTGGGGCGGGGAGGGTCTAAACCTTCGAGGGATAGGCTTGTGAACTGCTGCGGTTGCGGCTCCATCGTCTCAGTGTGGAGAGTTTCACACTGGAGTTTCTCGCTTGAATTGATCGTATTTTCCATTTGTCATATTTGCTTTTTTTTTTTCCCCGTTTGAATCGTTATTCTTCTCTCTCTGTCCTCTACCACTTTCTCAATCGGTGGTAGTTCGAGAATGATGCTTCTGCCTCTTTTTCTTCTCTACTTTACCTTCGAGCACTTGTAATGGGTTATGGTGTGTGGTTTAGTTTCGCAATGGGGTTTGCTATTATTTATCATCGCACATTTCGTCGCGTTTTTCCTTCCCGAAAAAAGGTTATCAAAAAGAATATATTCAAATAGATAAAAACGATAAGACCTTACAATTCAGTACAGGTGCAGTTCACGCGCGAAAGAAGCTTGCGCTCAAATCGTTCAACTTTGCATACTCACTCTTCCATCTGAGATGTGGGTTTTCCAAAGTCAAGTGTTCAGAATTCACTCATTGAATTGTCTATCGATCTGGAAACTTTCTCGCGATAGGTGAATGGAAATCATCCTCGGTGGCCGACGTCCAATTCGATTAAATTCCCCGATGTTCTCCCGTTCATTCATCGCCTCCCTCATTCACTTGATCCTTCCAAAACCACCCCAGGCCCAACCACACTTGCGTCCACACAAGTTCGCAGTGCAACATGGTGCGACTTGCACTGATGTCAAATTCAAACCCAGACGGCAAACAGCCCAACCTCGAACAACTCGGATACCTCGGACACCATCTTTTACGGGCCGGAGTCAGGGGCGAGAACAAGTGGTCCAACACTGCTTTCCAGTCATTGGAGGCATCGCAAGAAGGGGACTTTGAACAGGGGTCTGGCGATGTGGCCGTACCTGCGATTGCATCCACTTTGACGGCAATACCATCATCAACAACATATGTCGTGGCTGATGCCCTTGAATCTGCTTCTCCATCGCTTCTGGCGGTGGATTCGACATCTGGAAAAACATCTGCAGTAATTGGGCTCGCCGACGCCAGTACTGTCCTTGCCTTTGAACCAGTCCAACTTGATACGTCCAGTAAGCAGAATGCAGCTGTCGTTGCGGCTGCTTCACGTTTACCAGTTTCAACTTCCCGAATTCGGCAGGAGGATCGCGCCGGACGCCAAGAAAGCAGCCTGAATCTAGGAACTTCTGAAAAGGCTTCCGGAGACCAGCCAAAAGCTCAACACGACAAAAAACGCACACCTACACCAGAGCAATCAACCTCACTTTCAAAGTCGAAAGATCCTTCCGCGATTCTCTCAAAACGTACTGATCCACTTCCGCCACTTCCACAAAGTGCATTGGAGGAAAGGTCCCGTCTTCGAGAGTATGTCGTTGCACAGGCTTTTTATCGGCGTTGGAGGCACTACGTTTTGTTGCGATTGCATGCCAAACAGCGCCTTATCCGCCGGTACATGCTTTTATGGCGAAAACGTTTTGAGATATCTCGACATCAAACCTGGAAGGCTTCAGTAAGAGCGGATGTTCACAGACGATACATATCGAGCTTGAAGGCGTGGAAGGCATGGAGGACGTTTTTGGAAGAGCAAAGGGTGGAGCAATCTAAAACTGCAGTGGCGATTCGATTTGGTACATGTCAATTCCCATTCAGGACTGAAGACCGTCTCATTAACTGCATCTTATGTAGAAAGCCTTCCACTGAAGTATCCAATGTCGTTTTCCACAAAACTTTCCAAAGCCTCAACTAGACTCGTTCGGACAGCTTTCACACATTGGACAGATTATCACCAGCACCGTCAATCTCGAAAAGACCTCAATCAAAGCGCTTACCACCAGCTCAGACGCTTCACCCTCACACGTTATATGCGTAAATGGAATCAACGACTCCAAATACGTCGGTACTGGGCTGAATGGCTCCATCATGCGCAAGCCTTCCATAAGCGAACTCTTTTAAGTCGATTTTTTCACACATGGGATTGGGTTTTGGCCCAACGCATAGAGAGAAAAGGATACTACAATGTCGCGGTCAAATATCACCGAAGGAAATCGGTATCGCAAGCCTTCGACGCGTGGCGGGTGTATGTTGACGAAAAGAAACGGCTTGAGGAGACGAAGGGTGCGTTTTGTAATCCACATCTCTATTTTGTCATAACGAAACATTGCTCCTGATTTGTTCCTGCTCTTACTTGTTTCAAACCAGAATTTGCAATGGTCTATTACGCACGAAAATTAGCCAAAGATTGTTTCCGGCATTGGCGGTTGAAACGACTTCATCTATTGGTGATGCAAGACCGCGAAGCTATGGCCAGATGGTTTTATTCCCGGAGATTAACGGCATTTGCCTTCAAATCCTGGAGAAACTGTAAGATGTCTGTTCGCTGTGTGAGATGAGGTGGTTCCCCATTAACCTTGGGCTTCTCCACTCTCACTCATAATATACAGATTTCGCCGCCACATTGGAAAATCGTCGCTGCACAGAAATGGCCATTCAACAACAGGAGAAAACTTTAAAAGTGAGTGGTGAGATTTTTGATGGTTGTAGAATGTGAATGCGTCTTCGGTGCATCTTATTGACTGTTCCAACATGTCCAGCAACGAGGTCTCCGCTGTTTGCATTCACTGGTACGTTGGAAGCGTGTCGCTTCTGATCATTACATCGCAATGGTAAGCATACATGCGTCAATGTCAGGTATTACGGAAGGTGGGCCGGGCCCCCGGGGCAATCTCCAGGTTCCAATGTGCAAAGGGCATATCTGTTTGGTTGTTTGTCATATCATTTACACATATTGGCCTCCAATATCCCCGCTCCGCAAACCCGAAATCAAAAATTACACATATAAGACGTTGAAGCGCACATGGACTGTATGGTCTAATCGCTGCAAACAAATCACGGCTGCGAAAGAAGCACTGGAAGTTTCCCGAGGCGTAGAATTTCGGGCAGCAAAATTGAAGAGCTGGGCGTTGACAGAATGGAAACGATTTGCAGCCGACGTTCGGCAAGAGAAGGCAAGTATATGTCCCGCACTGTTACGGAAGGTCTTTTCGTCCTCTTGTTTTCTGTTTTCATGGGGAGCCAGTGTTTCACCTCGAAGGCCTGGATTGGGGAGTTGTAAATATTCCAAGTGTATCCTGTTCAATGTCAATAAATGGATGCGCTTTTACGAACGTGATGTTGGAGTTGGCAGGATTGAGTGCTATGGCGTGCTGACACTGTCTGAGATCACAGAGCTTCTCGCCAACGGCGTGCGTGCGTTGCATATATCATTCATTTGGCTGTGCTCAACTGTGCTTTTTTGGGTGAAATGAGGATGTTGGGAAGTCTTTGATTGACGGTGAATGGCGTGGGCTTTGGACAGGGGCGAAATGAGGCACCTGGTAATTAAGGATCGAGTTGTCCGAATTTCGGTGCAGCTTCTGTTTGCTGTAGCGCTCAACTTATCTGGGTCTTTCGGAAGAGTCTCAGAAATGCGATACAGAATTTTATTGAACTTCCACACCATGACACGAATTCTGACTTGTTCTTCCTTCCCTTCACTGTCTTGTCCACCCTCTCACACCGACAGCAACAAACCGAATTCGCCATCCAACACCATCGCTCTCGACTCCTTTTCTGCACTCTGCGCGCCCTGTACGAGCACGCCGCCCTCGCACGGGTGAAGAAAAAATGGCTAGCTGTTGCTACAAACTTCAGACATGCGTCTGTGCTGAGGGGTGCGTGGATTACGTGGACCCAGGCTTTGGAATCTAGGAGAGAAGAGAAGCGAGCTTTGGTTAAGGTGGGTGATGGAATTGGAAGGAGCGAGGGATTTCCAATATGATTGTCGCTGATCATTGACGAAGGCGTTACCTGAGGTGACCGTTAACGGGTATTTCGGCACAGGCCGCGTCCATATATGAATGGCTCCTTGTCAAACGCGGGTTTTTGGCTTTCCAATTGAATGTCAAAACACGGCGGTTGTTACGTGAGAGAGAGGTAAGCTGACTGGAAAAGTCTTTTGAGTTCTTTCGGCCCGAAAACTAATCCGGAAAACTTGCGGGCCGAAAATAACACAGGCCTTAGCCACGGTCCATTACAACCGCATATTGGCGTTTAAAGCTCTTACGGGCTGGTACGAAGTAACACGTCAGTCAAGCGAACGGATGGTAAGATGGAGGGTGGCATTGATGTATCGGTTTCAGCGACAGTTGGAACAGGTGTGGAGTATTTGGACTGAGGTAAGTGCCGCATCGTCAATATGCTCGTGTGGTGTACTGGTGAAAATAATTACCAGCGGTGGAAGTGCTGTAGAATACCTATCTTCTGCGTTCATTTCGTAATCCCTATGGATGAGGCTCAAATGATGCAGTTGTGGAAAATAAGTGCTCATTCTCACCGGAACTACTTTCTCTTTGTTTGTGGGGCACGCAATCGATTCGGCGCGTAGAGGCTGGCAGATCGAAGGCGGGAGAGGATGAAATGGCAAATAGCCTCAGCTAGGCATAGCAGGAAGATTGCGGTTCGTGTTCTTCACGCGTGGCGGGTAAGTATCGACCCTCTTGCTCTTCGCATTGCACTTTTGCTTGCATTGTTCTCCCAAAAGCGCACACCTGATATCTGCAAAGAATCTGAAATCTCAAATACATTTGATCGAAGGACCACGCCCATACTTGTCACCTTCACCGCCTTTCCTATGATTCACTAGTCCAACATCGAAACTTCCGGAGATTATCGTCGCTTTTTGGATTCTGGGTGCAGAAGGCGCGGCATGCGACGGAGGTGCGGGTGGAGTTGGAACGGGCTAGGAGTGAATGGGAGAGAGAGATAATGAGTCGGGTACGTGCGTATAGTTCTCTTTTTGGGTTTGCGACCGGGAAAGATTAGGGAGGGACTGCGGATGAAACAGCTATGTGTTGCGTGCTTGGTACCTCGAGTAAGATATTTGTTGGGGTGTGATTTATGATTATTTTTCCTTTGTTTCGATGAGTAGACGTTTAAGGCTTGGGTGGTTTATGCTCAGCGGAGATCACAGAAACGAGAAGATGAGTGTCGGCGTATATGTGGGGTGGAAAAGGTTCTTTCTGTTGGTAATGTGTCTATGTCGTCCGCTTTATTCCTTTGCTTGCAGCTAAGTGTCTTTTCCGATGTACTGATTCTCAAATGGATTCTTCTGATGTGGCAATCAGTAAAAAAGCGCAATGTGTTGGCAGCGTGGTCCCGGTATTGTGCGGTGAAGAGAAGCAAAAACGCGCTTACTGATTGCGCTAATCGGGTGTGGAAGAGGAACGCGCAGTTGAAGTGGTTTGGGTTGTGGAGGAGGGTTTATCGGCATCGAGGTTGGGAAAAGGTTGGTTGTGTGCGAATATGCTCTATCTGACGTGTCAGAATCTTACAGAGCATGGATCAAATGCTTCGATCTTTGATTTCTTCCTCCCGCATCCTCATCCTCGGGGCTTTTGGCTTTGGATTGTCTTCATAACCCCTTAAACCCTCATCTCGAAACAAAACCAGAAAACCGCACAACTCGCGCAACACTTCCGGCAAAAACAACTCCTTCTCCATTCATTCCACGCCTGGCATTCCAAGAGACTCAACTGGCGCACCCTCTTCAACCGCCGAAATGTGGTGCCCCTCATTTTCCGAGCGTTGCGGCTCACGCATGTATCCTTTGATGCTTGGCGGGCATATATAAACAGGAAAAGAGATTTGAGGGAACGGATCCAAGATGCGGAGGTGTGGAGGAAGGAGAGGATGATTAGGATGGGAGCGGGGAAGTGGTTGGAGGTGCGTGTGGTTTGTTCTTGAAGCACGTGTGCCTTTTTCCGTTTTCTATCGCATGCATGATCATGTTCTCTTTACTCATGTCCTTTCTTCCTTGTGTGGGGTTGAATTGTGTATCTGGGGGGATTTTACGGGAACGGAAGGTGGCAGATGAGCTGCGAAAGCAACGGCTTGAGAACGCAGTCAGGGAACATGCAGAGATGACTGTTGAGCAGTTGCGGCGGATCGAAAAGTATGCGTGGAGGTGGCGGACGAAAGTTTTGGCGAGGCGGGCCGAGAGGATGGGAGTGGAAGGTGACTATATAAATGCTGATCAAGTCTACTTTGTTTCGAGCGTCACTTTTAACGAGTTAAATTGATGCTTTGTAAAGGTGTTCGCCGAGTGGAATTGAATCAACAAACTGCAAGCAAGTCATTCCTGGCGGATGTAGGGAACTCTTCATCTTCTGGCAGGTGGGTGTTGTTCCCCTTATTGAATGTGCCTACGCACAAAAGCGCATGCATGGGCTTTTACGTTAACCACTTCACGGTCTACCTCCCCGTCTTACGAAAAAAGCGCGAGTGGACCCCGATTACCAGACGCCGCGAAGGCGCAAGAAAAGATCAAATTGTCACGCACGTCTGCAGATCTCACTGGTCAAATCAAGCCTACCCTACTCGAAGAGGTCCCCTCTCTTCAGCCTCCACCAGCAAAACCCCAAACTACAAGCAGAGAGCCCACGCCGGGGATTGCTGGAAGCGCTATCGTTGACCTTGAGGTGAAGGACGCAACAAACCCATCAACCGCAGCATCAAGAACGAATCACCTTGCCAATGGTACCGCG
Source organism: Quaeritorhiza haematococci (assembly GCA_027596845.1). Classification (NCBI taxonomy): domain Eukaryota; kingdom Fungi; phylum Chytridiomycota; class Chytridiomycetes; family Quaeritorhizaceae; genus Quaeritorhiza; species Quaeritorhiza haematococci. The sequence continues at coordinate 8,700 of JADGJF010000586.1, read as the reverse complement.
TCTGGGCCATCACAATCCACCAACATACATCAAATCTCCGTTTCAATCCCAGCCTCGGCGACAGCATTCAGCACAGCGTCCGCGGGCGTACGACCCACAACGCAAGTGCATGTGGCCCCTCCAATAAGACGAACACAGCGGCCACCTCCGCGAAGGCCGGACTTTTTGTTCTCATCGGGTGGTCTGGTGGGGTTGAGCGGGGACGCGGTGTCTGCGATCGACATGGCTCAGCGACGGAGAGTTCCGGTGGATGAGGATCCGCAAGGAAGTTCGGTCCGGACGGTTCGATTTGCGAGTCGGTATGATGCGTTGGAACCGATGGGTGGATCAAGTGCTGGGACCTCGAATGGCGCCAGTGGAGGAACTGGATCTGGATATACAACGGCCCCATCGCGTTTTGTAGAAGCAAACGCGACATCAACTGCAGCGTCCAGTCAACATATATCGCTCCCTTCAATAAATCACGAACACGATAGACGCGACATGACTCAGTTCTTAAACCATTTAGATCGGAGCCCAACGAGAAATTTGAAAGACGCTGCCATCAACTATTCGTTTTCTCCAATGCGAGTTCCCGAAAACCAACAACAGCATTCGCCAACACCATTGCAGTTTCCGTCACCGCCATATTGGACCTTGATTCCGGATAGCTCAGTACATCCAGGACACTTGGATCCGCATCCCCAGCAGGTTTTCTCAGCACAGAATATGGAACAAAACTCAATCCAGCAACGGGACCCCGCGGATGACGAGATTACAGCCATTGAAACTCGGTTGCGGTATTTCGATATCCAACGCGCGGAGCATAGGAACAATAAGATGCTACTTGACCGCTTGACGAAGGAACTCAACATCAGGTTGCTGTATCCGACTGCTGGACAGCGAGGTGGGGTGGATGGATTTGGTGCGGTTGGGAGCGTTACTGGTTCCGGTGCTGCACCACCTGTTGCGGCCGGCGGATGGATGGGTGGAGGAGGTATGTGTGGGGTTGTTCAGGAAGATGATAGAGGGGAGGGACAAGGGGGAAAAGGAATCGATACGGCAATTGATATATCGGAACTTGCGGAAAGGACTGAGGAATTGAGGCGGAGATGTGTGGAGTTTGAGGAAGGGGAGGAGGAGAGGAAAGTGGAGATTCAGAGGTTGGCGGCGAGGGTTCAGGAGTTGTTGGTGGCCCAGACTCGATCTTAGGCTGGAGTTTTAGACATAAGAACGGTCTAGGGTTGGTGAAAGACCAGGACGCATTGGTTTCTGTAGGTTGGAGGGATTTTTCCTGTTAGAACATTTTGTTTCCTCTCATCTATCTACACTATTGGACGAAGTTCGTTTATAAACATGTATCGAGAGAATAGAATGTACAGATGTCTGAACCATACGAGTTGGGAGGCGTGTCTGTGCATGGCTGCACGGGCGCGAAGCATGTGCCATGGGGAAGCAATGAAAACTCCGTGGTTGGTGGAATCGACGGAGGGCGTTTGTGAGGGGCTGTTTCTGCTTTCGTGGGATTGTTTGGCTTCCGATTGCTGGTGCGTTTGGGTGAAAGAAGGAGAAAACCTATTGAAGTAGGGAGTGAGGGTAAGGGGCAGATCCATAATCGACACATATTTCCGCCACAAGGGGATCGAAACGAGAGCGTATGCGACGGGAATGTGAGGGTTGGTCGTGTTGGATTTGCTTGCCGGGTTTCGGAATCGGGCGAGAAGATGGCTGATATGGGGTAAACATGCGAAGATCAATTAGAAAGGGATGATGGAAAGTGAGCAAAGTGGAAGTAAAAAGATTTTACTCAATCCTACCGTACGGCGGCGTGGCATGCTTTGTGGTTAATGTGGCCCGAGACACCGTAGTCATCAAATGTTATGATCTGTTGAGGAAGCGAAAGGGAGGAACGTTGTGTGTGAGCGGAAGGAAAACATCCGGATCAGAAGGAGAACATGGCGAAGCCGGACAACGACAGGAATTCTAGAATCGCCTCCATACCGCATCGATTGCACTCTTTTTGACGTATTCTTCGATGATTTTCGAGGCGACGCTTTCAGACCACCATGCTTTCGGATTATCCTGCAACTCACTTGAGAAAAGGAGCACACTGACTGTCTCAGAAGGACAAATTCGAGCTCCACTGCCGATGCGATGAGGAATTTTACTCAGGGTCTGTCCTTTGGGAAAGTGAAAAGCAACTCACGGATTATCGATGCACACAACGTTTTCGCGCTTGACCCCCAGCTCTACAGCGCTTTGCACAAGTTCTTTTTCTCGGATTTTGCCAAGGCCGTCGTTGTTCCCTTTGCAAAATTTGGATCCAAAAACCAAAAGATTCAACGCCTTAGCGATTTAGAGAAGGGATTACCCAAAGGACCTGGCTATGAAAAAGCCCAAACTGCTGTCCAGAAGCGCGAATCCACCCAAACTCAGTCTCGATTTGGCAAAACATGAACCCCTTTTATTACAATACCATTTGAAAGACATAGAAGATGAACATCAACTTTCGCGGTCGCACCACTATGCTGAGATGTAAGTCCTAGAATAGTGGGTGCGAAAAACATGCATTCGTCGTCGGGGTGTGCCGTGACCAACAGAACAGATGTTGTCGAAGACCCCACACTCTGGCTTGTCGATCCGGCTCCCGCAGCTCCACCGCCAGCCGATTCATTGCTACGGTTCTCCACCACAGAGCGAGTGCGTTTGAGGATGCCCCTTGGCCATAATCTTCCAGCCGGCACCAAAGTAAGAAGACCAATATACAACCCGACCACCGACAGCGCCAACACTGAGAAGAACATTGTGTGTATTTCGTTTCGTAGTACAGAATGCCGTTGTGACGGGAACACCTCTCGATTTCGAACCTCGTCCGTGTCAGTTCGTTTTCAAGGTGCTCATTCTTGTTGCTCACGTACCTCCGCTCCGTCCTCCTCAATGTTCTCTAGCACCTTCTGCGTGGATCCTTCTCCCTCCGCGGCACCTTCATGATCTCCGTGCTCTCCCGTCGCCCCGCCTTCCTCTTCCGACTCCCCCGCATCCTTCGCCGCCGCGGCTTTCGCCTCCTGTAACTTTTCCTCCTCCAGCGCCTTCTGCATCGCAAGCTCCTTAGCTTTCTCTTCTTCTTCTTGCTGTTTCTTCCTCCTCGCTTCCTCCTCCTCCGCTTCCTTCTTCCTTTGCCGCTCAAGTTCTCTTTCTTCGAGGTGTTTCATCATCTGACCGAGAACTTTTTGCCGAAGCTCTTGCTCGATTTTGCGGCGAGAAGTCACTTTTTGGGCGATATCGGAGATGGCGGTTTGTTCGGATGCTTGTTTGGCTACGGATTTTTGAGCAGCATCCCAGTGGAGGAGGTAGCGGCCGAGGAATTGGATGGGGTTCCGGTGGGGGTGGGTGGGATCATCTGCTTCTTTGTGGATGCCATGAGAGAAGAGATCGGCGGTTGCGAGTGCGAGGATGGGGCCGACCGTTTGCTTCAGGTATTGGGCGTCCATTTGCTTCGCTGAAATGTTTTCAATTCAATCACGTTGTGTATTTTGACGTGGTACAACAAGCAAACTACTTTTGCCAAAAGTGGATGCAGCAAAAGTCATGACTCATGATATCCTTTTCTCGCCAAAAACCAAAGATTTCGCATGAAAGAATCAGGGTATCAAAACCCCAAAACCACTCCCTTGTATAAAAGCATTTCCCATCCGACCAACGTCAGAACAGATCGCACTGCGTGCTTGCGTCCCCACTTTCTCAACATCGAGTCAACCCATTCCCGATCACGTTCAGATTCCTCTTTTTCTTTTGCACCATCTCTGCCGACATTGTAGCCCATCAATTGTTTGTTGATGGGCATGATCGAGACCACAGTGTACGCAAACGTTGCCGCGAAGCAGAACGAAGTGAGGGAGTAAAGCGCCGAGTGGCCAGGATCGAGGTACCAAAGCAGAGCGGTAGCAAGGGCAGTGAGTGTGGCCAAGGTTGCTTGATGTCGGGCGGCAAGTGGGTACCAGCTCTGTAAAGCAAGCAAAGGAAAGAGTTTGCAAGTCCATTTGAGCTTTTGTCCAGCTCACTGCGTTGAGCAGTTATCTCTTGGCGCTTTATATATGAAGTACCTGGAAGCTCTCCACAGCACTTTCGTGCGAACCCAGGTGTCGCATGGCTCGGTACTGAACGAGAGAAACGTATATCGAAGCCCCCGTAAAGAGACTTGCGGTGGTGGCTGCGACGAGGTAGAGCCCCAAGGCCAATGTGTCGTGTCCGTATTCCGCCATCACCTTCGCCATCACCTTTTCGACCTAACCTTCGACTCTGGATTGCAGTCGGCTAGATAGAAAGAAGTCGGGGAAATCTAGGGGAAAAGTCTGTTGAGAGTTGTCTCCCTGAACTAACACTTCCAGATAGTCTAAAACTCCAGCTTGGCGCATCAGATGTGGTGATACACGATCGGAGTCAAAGTCGGAGTATGAAAACATCAACAATGGAGGCAAGATAGAGGGGAGGTGAATGAGATCAAGAGGGGTTACTAATGCTTGGGCAGCGACTCAGAGCAGCGGGAGTGGATACCAGCTTGATTTCAGCTGCGGTCTAGATGTCAATGATGCCGGGAAGCCGTGAGCTTGCCCTGTCCATGGCGGTGTTCGCGCGTCTTCGTGCGAACTCACCAACTCCAATGCAGAGTCCTGGATTCACCCACCGGACTTACGGGTATGAAGACGCCTTTTGTCGCTCGACGGGCGAAGGGAAAGTGATAATGGTGGCTACGGAGACACCAATACAAATGCCGTGAGATCCCAGCCATGATTTGAGTCATTGCAAGTCAACTGCACGGTGGCAATACCCACCCATCCCAAAGTTCGTGTGTTTGTTGACTCCTGAGTGGTTCCTGCACTTTCGAGCACGAAAGCTCTTTTAGGTTTTTGCGATTTTCAATGGTGGTTTATCTGCAAGCCAAGTGTGTGATTCGACGATCACTTGGCTTTGGACCTCGCTTCTAAGCCAAACCCCAAAAAGACACACGCGGGTGGACCTGCACCTGCACACAGAGCAGAGCGCAGCAGACCAGCACGGAGCAGCACCAAGAACGGCATTCTATGGGAGAGAATCTCGTCGAATGCAGGGACTTGTGATCGCTCGGAAACCGCTCGAGCCAACAGAAGCTTTTAGCCCTTGATCAAAGACATCCACGGCTGGAACGGCTGGCTTGTTTGGTTTCTCTCACTTGGAGGTTGCCGGATACCAAACATCTCCTCCACTTCAAAGACTTTGCATCGGGCGAATGAACACCTTTGCATCGGACAGAGAAAGCTGGACAAACTTAACATAAGGTACCTTCGCGCTTATCCCCCGCCCTTTCTTGTTCCTTCAACTCACCAACTTATTCCTCTCTGTACGTCTGCCTGCACATTCCGTCTCTGTTCCATTTTCTTCTTTGGAAATGTTCCTTCTATGTTTCTTCCAGGTTGGGCAAAATGCATCCAAATTTTTTTGCCCTGCATTGGGCTCAATGTTGAATGGTTTGTGATTTTTGCAACCCTTCTTCTTATCCTTTAGCCGGTTCCGCCCTTCCCCCCGCCATTTTCCTTTGGTTAGTCCCCCAACAATTGTTTGCTGAACAAATCTGCGCACGAATAAAAGCTCAGCAACAACTCAGATGACATTTTCGCAGTGTGGGTGAAATGATCTCGTTGGTTCTTTCCGGTCCTTCATTGTCTTCACACAGGAACCACTCATGAGTTGTTCTGTCTGCAAAGTGAGCCCCAGCCAACTTTGTGTATCACCAAACTTTGGCAAACCTTCTTGGTTCGGGTTTCCTCACCTTTCTTTTTCATTTTATTCACAGAGTTTGTTTACATCATTCTTGGACCCCAGATTCCGCCTCCGATCCCATCTTGATCCCGCTCGACCTTATAACGCTCAAACCCACCATCACAATACCCGGAGGTACCGTCGCGCACCATCATGTTGGGGACTTCGAATTCGGTGGCCAGAAGCGGCGATACCATGGTGGGCGGCAATTCTTCCACCACTGCGACTACGACCATTATCACAGGTCACAGCAATTTTGGGATGTTGGTTTATGTGGTGGATCATGAAAGCAAACGACAAGAGGATTCATCCAAGTCCATGGAGCATCAAATTGAGTATCATCATCTGAAGCAGAAGTCGGTCTTCTCCGCGGTTTGTTACCTCGCCGCCCCAACCACACCATCACATCCAGAAGAACGACGATATCCAGATCACGACGAAAATGATCACGACCACCGCCGCGACGAGCGATACGAACAAATCCCCACCCGATATGTGCTAGAGAAACTTTACAGCCTCGGATACACTCTTTTCAACCGCCAAATGGTGGGATCGCTCAAAACGTATACGATCTTGCAGGTCCGGAGCCAGTTCGGCGATCACCCTCCTTCAACGACATCGAGACGCTTTTGGGTTCATGAAATCTACCTGTCGATGCGGACACGGTTCTTTTGCAGTTTGTTTGCAATATATCATCATCACGACGCCAAAGCCGTCGAAAGAAACGACGAGAACAATCCTCTTCTCATCGACACGGGGGGTGTGCGTGCTGTTTTCAGTCATATTCCGGTATATGAGCGAGTCGTGGTGCAAGATCCAGTTGAAACAACAACGGCAGAAGAATCCCCAACATCCCCATCGCTGATAACGACGACCTTCACAAATGATGTCGACGTGAGCACCACCCCCCATCGTCCTCCGACCTCATCTTCACTATCACCCACCTCAACCACTCCAGCATCGATTCCAGCATATACACCACCAAGATTGTCGAGTCCACCAGCCCTCACCTCTCCTTCCTCACCTCCTTCCCCAACCGGCCCCACAACACCACCACCTGTTGCTTTTTCCAAACCTCAGGTAACATCACCCCCCCACGTCTTAATTCCCCAAAAACTCACTGAACTCACGATCTGGGTCCCAGTCTCTCCCGAAAACCTCCAAAGTGTATGGTGTGAGCTATTGTATTTCATATACACAAATGATGAGGAGCGATGGTTCGGGTCTATGAGTCCGGAGAATTTCGGAGAGGTGGAGGCATTGGTGGGTATTTTGGGGTTGGGGGAGGGAGCAGAGAGAGTGTTGGGGGAGTTTAGGAAGAAGATGAAAGGGGTCCAGAGTTATTAGCGTTGGTTGAATGGGGCGATATGGTGGTGTACATAGGAAGTCGAGGTCTTCCGCATTACATAGAAGTGGACTGGTGAGAGGGTGCCTAAAATTATGTATGGGTAACGCAAGCATTACACAAGGCTACACGGTTCCAAAAAACCTAATTTCACGACGATGAAAGGAAAGCAGTTCTTCGACAAACAGCTGGGTCGTCCCTTCCCGCATCGCCGGGCGATGCTTCGAAACCTATTATCACAGCTCCTGACGCATCAACGGATTCAAACGACGTTGCCGAAGGCGAAAGTGTTGCAATATTATGCTGATCAGGTTTGTACCTTGACGTGTGGACAAATGAGGACCATAGCAACAGATAGGTTGAGAGAATGGGAGAAAAATAGGTGCACACTGTTTTAGGGGCTGGGATCATGAGGAGTAATCCTTGCTGACCATTTCTCCAAACGTCCTCGTCCGGTTACTACATCTGGCGAAACTGTAGGCCGTCAGCTTCGCGAAGAGTGGCACACCAGAAGATCTTGAGAAAGCCAAATCACTACTGGCGGTAAGTGGTCTCTGGGGCGTCGAGAAAGCATATTTTGGGAGAACAGTGGGGCTTCGATTATGTTCCTGCCATTATCCGTCATCCCAGTGCCAACAGCGTCTCATATCACTCCTTTGTTGTTCACAAAACACAGCAACCCGACAAGCACCTCCCTCTCCTCCTCTCCCTCGCCAAACGCTACACAAAAAGAACCGACGGTTTCGCCCGCGTCATGCCCAACGGCTACCGCTCCCCAGCTTCCGACCGTGCCCCTCTCGCCATAATCGAATACGTAGACAACCCCAACGACCTCATGCACGCCTTCGCCAAAAAACACCTTGCCAAAGTCCGCCAAGATCTCGAAGAAATCGAAAAGCAAAAGTACCACCACGATGTATATGAGCTTCGGGATCCAGTTACGGGGGAACCGCAGAAGGTCGTGAAGTTGAGGAGGCGGCATGATTTGAGTGTACCTGAGTTGGCGAGGCTGGAGAGGAAGGAGATGACATTGAGGAACTTGGTGGACAAGTTGGAAGCGAGTTTGGTGACGCAGGCTCAGGCGAGGATGTATGAAGGAAGCTCGCGGTGGGTTGCGCAGGTGGAACCCGCGACGGAGGTTGAGGGTGGTTCAGCAAGTTTATCAGAGGCACCACCATCGTCTGAATCCGCCGCAACAACAACGACGGCAGAATCCATCCAGAAGGAGGCAGGCAGCGGTGTCAAGTCAGAGGATCAAACAACCTTGTCGCGAATGCTGTCAAGGTTGGGTTTGCGTTCGAGAAGCTAGATAGTGAAAACATCGGCATAACATAATCCACCACTTTGTAAAGAAAAAAATTGAAAATGCCGTCTTTAGAGGACATGGATCCGGCCTGTATTGGTAAAAACACATCGAGCTTTCAGCGAAAACGGTTGGGTCTTCTTTCTTTTTTGGTATCATTACGTGGGAACTAAATTGCCCGTCCCATAGTGGCTTTCGATCTGGGACCATATGAAAGGGACCGTGCAGAATGGGAAGATTCTCCTTCTCACGCGCACGCTTAGAAATTACCACACCC
>JADGJF010000585.1:0-17586 GCA_027596845.1 Quaeritorhiza haematococci | reverse complement strand
GCCCCGCCTGTACAGACCTAATCCCCCCCCTCCCCCTTCTCATATATTCACAGAAACTCCTTAGCAAGCAACAGGTCTGAATTCGATTTGAATGTTCCCAAGCATATCAGCGTTCGCCGGAGGCTTCAACATCCTGTTCATGACATCGCGGTCCAAATCAACAGCATTGCCCCCGAAATTCCCGCAGTTGCGGCGCGGGTCGGCGAAGACTCTGTCGGGGCTGCGGCGTTTGCACACGTTGTTGGGCTGGAGGGAAGAGGGATGGGGACTCAGAGGTTGGAGATAATGTGACCAGTAAAGGGGGGAGAGGGGGTTGGACGTTGAGAAAAGAAAACGAGGTGTGGAGTGGTGCACTTACGTGATTCTCCGGGCAGACGTCAACGATCTTGACCTTCTGGATGCCGGGGGCGCACACACTAGGGTTCCCATCAAAGTTACCCTTGCAACGGACCTCGAGGCACTGAAAACGCCAACAAACATCAGTCAAAGCGCCGCTACGAACGAAACGAACCCAATAACGGATGAACATAACTAACGAAAAACACATCTTACCCTCCCACAAACACCACCAGCTTCCAACGCCGCCGGACATTCTGGCGCCTTGAACCCAGACCCATCCGGCAAACTCTGCTGAGAGCCCTGCCTACAGGACGAGTTCGGTGGGGGTTGGAATCCCTCCCTCACACCACACTTGTCACCGACCCACAAATCCACACTCGTATCGCTCACGGCAGCGAAGGGGAAGTTGATGTTCGGGAATTTGCAGACAAGTTTCGACATGTCAGTTCCGTCGTGTGGGCCAAAGTGGGTAGCAAAGGCGAGCTTCCATCCGCCGGATTGGCGTTTGACAACGTGGGCAGTTGCAAGGGAAGGGCTGACGAGGAGCGTCGCGAAGGTAAGGAGGGCGAGCTTGGCAGTGCTGGGCATGTTTGGATGCAATGCGTATATGGTTTGTAGTTCGGAACTTTTCTCCCCTCCAGATCTGGTCTAGATTTCCGTGTGAAGTATCGCCTTTATTTCGACTTCCTTTTGCAGTGAAGCTGTTGCCTATCCGTCTCCGCCGTCATCCCCGTCCTGCACTTATATCCGCGCTGGCCTCCGGTCCGCATCCAGACCCACGACCCCATGAGCCCACAACCTGCCCAACGGAAAAAACTCAATCCGCCCCATCGACACCCAAGAAATGAAAGGGGTAAAATCCATGCCAGAAAAATCTTTCCTCATTTGTTGTTCAGTGTGGACGGTGCAACAGCGCGCGTGGAGACGAACAACAGAACAACAGATGCATGCAGGCAAATCAACCGTTGACTTCCTTGGGCCTCGGTGAGCGCGGTGGGGTGTATCTGACCGGAGATTGGGGCTTGGCGGTCGCAGGAGACGTGCCGATGAAATGCTGGTGATGTAGATTTCCTGTGCTGTTTCCCCTTATTTCCCCCCCTGCAGAGCGCCGGGGTGGGCGAGGTGGGCGTCTCAGATTCCAAGAAGGGAGGATTCCCAGATTCACCTGATCGAATTGTATGTTTCCCCTTTGATCGACCTTGGGGTGTACGAAACCTTGTGCTATCACCGATAAAGTTTTGTACACGAAAGGTTGCGGGCTGACGTGACGTTGAACGGACTTCTGGGACTGGGCCTGTTCACACTTGTGCTGAAAACTGGAACTCCGAACAGTTAATTGATAAAACTGAAACCGAAAACCTTGCATATTTCGAGTTGCGTTCACACTTGCAAATCTGAAAAGGTCGCAGGAGAAGGTGATACACATAGAGAGCGTTTCTTTGCAGGTGTCCCATGGGCTTGGTTGCGTGCAGCAGCCAATGAAAAACGATTTCTGAACTTTTCAGAACTTCGAGCATGACTTTTGCCATGCTCGAAATCTGGATGTTTTTATCAGGTTCTCTGGAAAATTTCAAGCCCCCTTTTCAGTATTCAGCATAAGTGTGAACAGGCCCACTTTCGATTACAGTAACCTTCTCATCATGGTCCATGCTACCAAAGTAAAGAAGTTGCCAATACAACCGGCCTAACAGCCGGCATGCGGATGTGATCATGGGCACGGTCCAGGGCACGGTCCGAGGTTGTGATCCGCTGGCACGGGTGACTCCTCCAACAATTCGAAATTGCCCCATGTCCCAGGAGTCAATTGATCCTTCATCAGGTTCAGATCTGGGTCCAAGATTCGCTGTTTGGTCCACCAGCATAAGTCCCTGTCAGAGTCCCTGTACATGTATGCCAGACGTCAAAGAGTCCTTTTCTGCCAGTTCACTTTTTTCATCGGAACTTGATCCAACTAAGCTCCAGCTTCTCGCAACTGTGGTAGATGAATGTTGCTGACCCCGCCGGGGGTGTGCGGCCCCGAGTGACACCCATCAGGACAAGGACGAACACGAAACCTAGGATGCGATGAGTACAGTGTTGTTCTGTCAAAATCGGCGGCCGGGACTTGGGATATTTTCGGATCAGATTTTCGTGCTGGAAGAATAAGAGCCAGCTCAATCCATGCAACCGAACCACGCATTAACGGAGTCAGGGGAGGGTTTGGTATTAAAAGGAGAAATTAGAATGGACATGGTCTTTCTAAGCTGGTTCAACTTGGGGATGGTTGGGGATGTTGTGGACATGACCATACGGCGTCACCCAAAGCCTTCGTCCATCCGCATCCACATATAAATCCATCTTTCGCCAAGGGTGGTCTCGACTCGGAAGCCCCTTTCTCTCTCCCCCCCCTTTTCACCGTAGAGGTTCACCTTTATTCTGCTGTTAATTTAAAGGTTAAAAATGCAGCTGAGTTTGAACTTCGGGCAAAAAAAAGGTTTTGGATCCAGTTTTAGATCTGCGCAACTTGATAAGCCACAAGAACATTCCAAAATCTAAAAGAACAGAATACTGCAAATCCAAAAATCGAATCTTCTGCAATGAAGCGCCGTGTGAGGGGACCCAATGAAGCCTTGCTGGGCCGCCCGATTCCCACCAAATACCTCAGTTTTTTACGCCCCCTCCTCTCCGCTCCTGTCCTTCCAAGTCGCTGTGCTCCGCTGAGATGGCTTCTTCGGTGGGGTTGGTGTCATCTGAGGAGGTTTGCGGTCTGTACGCACGTTGCGAGGGGAATCTCAAGAGGCGGCAGGAGGCGCCAACTCACGGCGGGACGTTCTTTGTCTTTGGATTCGGATCAACGGCTATATTGATAGCCCATGTGGCAAAGCCGGTCATTTCCAACCATGTGGAGACCAGAGTGGAGACAGACGTGGAGACATTTGTTCTATCTTTTGAAACAAAAGGGTCATCAATGTTTCGCCCAATTTCACTGATTGCAGTGCATCATTGAAGTCAGGTCCAAAGCCTGGGTCTAGGTGTCATTTTTTGGAGAGGGGCACTAACTCCATGTTCTCACACCAGTCTACAATCAGCAATGCAGCTGTCGTTGGTTGCGGTTATCTGCCTCTTCTATGTGGCCGCTCGATTTTCGCTCTTCTTCTCCGCCCACTCGTTCGCAGTATTATGGCCTTCCAACGGATTCTACATCGCATACATGCTGCAGTCTCCTCCCAACAAACGATATCGCCCACGGGTCCTCTTGTCGCTCTACCTTAGTGCAGTCACGGGCATCTCCAGCGCCTACCCGCTCTACTTCTGCGCAAAATTAGCCTCGATAAACCTGATATCGATCCCAGTAAGCGTTTGGTTGACACAGACATTAATCGATCGGTTCGGCAACGAGTCGTCTCAAGTCAATATGCATAATGTGCGGCATGCAGGGCTGGTTTTCGGTGGGATACTGGTGTCGCCTGTGATTGCCGTGACGTTGGCACACTTTCTGTTTTTCTCGATGTCGGGGACGATGTTCATAATGTGGTTGTGTTCCGAGTTTTTGGGAAGTCTCTTGGTCGTTCCGGTGGTCCTGCTCTTGGATGAACTTCCGACCCTCCTGCGGCAGTGGCGGGCGTTCTGGGCGTACCTCGTGCTGATTGCGATTAACTTTATGTATATTGGGTTGCGACTCTTGGGTGCAGGGGACGCCAGCCTGGGGGTTTTCTTGACGTTCCCATGGCTGCTTCTGATGGCGCATATGTTCGGGGCTGCAGGGACATACATGGGATGCCTCGTCGCAGGGTGTATCAACGCCTACACGGCAGCTTATCTGGACGACATCGACCGTATTCTCTGGCTTCACGGTCACATCGTTGTTCTCGTCTTCACCTGCGCGGGGTTCATCGAGATCTTCCGGCAAAGAGATCAAGCCCAGACTCATGTGGAGCGAATCGTCGAACAGAAGACTGCCAAACTCACCATGGCTTTAGACCAGCTCGTGAAAGCGGAGAACAAGGCGGTGGCAGCACTACAAAGCCATACGCGGTTCATGAGGCAACTCTGTCATGAGCTCAAGAATCCACTTCACCAGGTCCTCAATATCGCCAGCACCATCAAAGAGCTTCCACATAACGACCCGGAGGCGGAAGGCGCGTTACAAACGGTCGTGCACGCTTCGTCGTATATGGCGAGTTTCCTCAACGACGTGCTGGAGATGCGGAACCTCGAACAGGAACCCGATTCACTGCCATGTGGAGAGACTTACATATCGGTCGGAGCGGCTGCCACTATCGTGTCGGGGTTGAAGAGCGCTTCCGTTAACGTGAACACGCAGTACGCCGCCACCACGGAACGCGACGGCAAACCACTTCAGATCCCATTGACACATCAACACTTCCGAATACTGGTTCAGCGGCTCCTGTCCCATGTCCAAGCATCCTCTATCGACCAGCAAGCGACGCTCTCGTTTTGGGCCAGCAACAGAACCTATCAATTACAAACCTTTCGCCTTGGAGCCCTGAATACGGTGGACGACCTCAAAGAGCTCGTCATGCCTTTTTCAACACGCCCGAAGACATCATGGTTGCCAGAGTACGCGGGATCAGGCCTATCTTTGTCCATGGTCGCAATGATCGTGAAACAAGCCGGCGGTCGCGTTCACTTGAAGAGCATCGTCAAGGAAAACCGTATCGTAATAACAATAACACTACCTGTGTACGGTCAGCCACTCCCTCCAGGTGATTCAGTACAAGTGGAACTTGACGCTTTGTCGCCGGAACCCCCCAGATACTGCCAGCCTGACCTTCTGAAGCCACGTTCACCGCTCCCACCCCCAGCACTAGACGACAATCCCCCCCAACGCGCTACCAACCAACCAACAAACCACGACCCAACCGGAACCAACTCCATCCTCGTCGTCGACGATTCCATCATCAACCGCAAAATCCTCACCCGCCTCTTCCAAATCCTGAAATTCAAAATCTTTGAAGCCTGCGACGGGCGAGACGCAGTCCAAAAATACGTTCAACACTCCAAGAGTATCAGTATGATTACGATGGATATCAACATGCCTGTCATGGATGGGTTAGAGGCCACGCGGACTCTGCGGAAGTTGGGGTGCGAGGTGCCGATAGTGGCGGTAACTGGGAATCTTGTTGATGATGTCGAGGAATACAGGACAGCAGGTGTTACGGAAATCGCTCCGAAACCGTTTTTGAAAGCTCATGCTGTGGATCTTATGATGCGGTATCATTTGTTGAAATAATGCGGGGATGGGGCCAGGATGGGGCATGGGGATGAGGGAGGCCGATTTCCGGGAGGAAGAGGAGAGGGAGGGTTATTTTGGGGAACGGAAACGCATGTGGTTGAATAAGGGGTGCGAATCCATTTTTTGAACAATACTTTGTTTGGAATCTTTTAGACGCTGTGAATAAGTGGTGTGAAATAGTTTTGTTGATGTGATTTCAACGTTCAATCACCATCATTTGTACATGTTTATTTAAGGGGAGCTGATGAGAAAAGAAAACAACACTTTTCAGTGCCCTGGAAGCCTTTCCTCCTAGGCATAGAATTCGAACAAAGGAACCTGCCCACCAGCAAAATGCCATGAAAGCTGCGTGTCAGCAAGGTCGATATTCGAATAGCTGTACATTTCTGAAACCCTTCACCAAGCACCATGAAAGGCAGGATCAGCCAAACCCGCGAAGACTGAAAGACCAACTAACCATCTATCGATCTGCACGTACACGGTACAACGCTCAGAAGGCAGTCTCTACCACATCCACCGCGACAAAATGAAACAATAAAAGGATAGAAAAATCGTGACAACCAGCATGGCGACGATCCGTTATCAATTCGCTATTCTCGGCTCCTTTTCCCTAATCCTTTGCTTTATGACTATTCTAATATGTGTGCCAACTTGATTGATTCCCGCGCTCTCTTGCTGCAGCCAGTGCTTCAGTCTTTCGTATGTGATTCAAACTTCAGGGCGAATAATAACTGCCATTTCCTTTTCTTCCCCAAACTCCCATACTCCACGTCACAGTTCGTTGTCTGCGAGCGCTTCCTGAGCAACTCCAAGAAACAGACGATCAACGTCCTATGCAGCCATCCATTGCGTCCCAACCAGTTGAGGAAAACTTCAAACATGGGAAGACCTTCCCCAACCAGCCGAACATCTGGTTGAACCCAGCGCCCCTGACCCCTGCTTTCAATCGTCACATTGGCCGTCAACTTTTGTTGTCTTGATTCCAGATGATACCTGGAAAGACCGCCCTCGATCTTCATACATCATTCCAATAGTATACTACCATTGTGGATATTGCCGTTGGTGGTGTCCGAGTCTGATACGGTCGGATCTGGTTGGATGTTGGTGTGCGGTTGCGGTTGCAAGAATTGTTGGTAGAGAGAGGTGGTGGAAGAGGAAGAGGAAGAGGAAGAGGAATGCCTTTCGTTGAGGTTTGTCATGCTCTTGGAGTGCCGCTTTAGTTTGCTGACGGCTTTGAGCTAAGAGACGGCACAGGAAGAATGGGGTAGATATGGTGAAATAAGAATGGGCGGCGAAAGACGCGATCGCGAGGAAAGGATTGAGTGATGAAAAAATCATGGCAGGGCAAACGCCATGGTTGGGTCTTTTGGTCACGCCTTACCACATAATACAGCTTGTTGATATTCTGCAAAGAAGGAAAGGGAGAGAACTCAGTACACAGCGATCGCAACAGCGAAATCACAAAGAGGGCACAACAGGTTTATCTTCCTTTCCACAGACACACGGCTCGAAATGGCTTACCTTGACCGCGTTCTTCAGTTCTTCTTCTGTAATAAACGTGACCAAGCCGACACAGTTCTCCTCCTTACTCAGCGGCGGGTCCGTTCCGTTGTTGGTTATCCATGGGTGAACCTGTGGTGTTGCGAATAGATGTGAGAGGGACGGTCGGAAGAATAAAGATGAAAGCTTGAAGTCTAAGGTAACCAACCCGCAGTTCATCCATCGTTATCCGTTTCGATGGGTCTTTTTGGAGCCTGAGAGCCATAAAAGCGTTTGGTTTGGTAAGAAGGACGAAAGCAACGAGCAACATTGTGGTTGTGCTTAAGAAACCTGGGGCAAGAAGGTGCAGGTGCCTTCATTCTCTTTTCCCGGCGGAACCTTACATCTTCGAAAATAAGTCGACCAAGGTGGGATTCGTTCCTGGTGGTATCTCGGGTCTAAATTCAAGTGCAAGCGTCCGGTCAGTGACCTTTCGACCTCAATCAGATCGATGTCTGCCGCAAATCGTGGATTGTGAGTGATCAAAACACGCACTCTTTGGTCTTGATATGTTCGTAAAGGTCGACGATGGAAGGTCCCGGGAATGGTAGGCATCCGAAGATCATGCAATACAGAGTCACCTTTTTGAATATCGTTGTTTGCATTAGCTATCTTTTGTCTTTTATGATGAAAGAGTGTTGGGCAGGTTCGGATACATACCCCAATGGCCCACATATCGGTGGCTTTTGCCGATAATTCGCCGTGTTGCGCTGTGAAGTATACGTAATGTCAAAGAAAGGGTGAGGAAACCGGTTTCAGAAGCACACGGCGCCTGAACTCGACCAACTTGCGTCCTTGTACCCACCCATACACATTTCCGGTGCAAAGAATGCTGCAGAACAAACGATTCGGTTTTAGTAAGTAGACGGATTACGGCTTTTTCCCGGCCACATTTGGAGGCCATTTTGTGTGCCATCAAAAGCACAACTCACCGGGCGATCCTGCTGAACGTTTACTTTTGTCGTTACCCTTCGAGAACATTTCTGACACGCCAAAGTCAACGATTTTCAGGACGCCGTTGCCGTCGATGAGGAGGTTGTCGGGCTTAATTTGTTGCACCAAAGATGCAAGGGAATAGGTTTTAGGACGATCATGCGGGAAATCGCAGAATATGCGCGCATATGAAGTTCGGTTTGCGTTTATCTCTCATTACCTTGATGTCTTCAAAATGATGCAGGTCAACACGATTTATCAGAGTTGAGTTCGTTTTGGTTAAATGCGTTAAAAAAGGCATGATTGAGCCTACCTCGGTGAACGATATCATTTTCATGCACTGATGAAAAGTCAAAGGAAAAAAAGAGCGACATAAGGTTCGGAAGGTCAGTTACTCATCAGAAAAGATAATGAAATGCAATCGAATCCGGGATGATGAAATCTTTTACCCACAGTATTCTATACCAAGCAAGATTTGGTGCATGTATATGCGGGCCTGCTCTTCTGAAAAGGGCTCCGCGGATTTTTCGAGGGAAACGTCCATCAACGCACCGTTTTCGCACAGTTCATAGACCATGAATAAGGAGTCCTTCACAGAACAAAAATCGCCGGCATTAGAGAGGACATTGAGGACACAAAACCATAAATGGACACGGTTATGATCCATACATCATCTGGGTCGTCGAGAACTTCGTAAAGACGGACAATATTCCGGTGCCTCAGCTTCTTCAGGATGGCTATCTCCCCTCTTACAAGATCAATTGAATTTGGTGTTGAAGATCCGGATCCAGGAGGGGACGAAGTGAACGTGGAAGCAGCTATCGTAGTTCCCGAGGGGCTTCCAGGTGACTGCGGAGAGGTCAAAGAAGGTGCTGACGACCACGAGTTCATTTGCGAGTGCGTGACTCCCGCACCAACCCCACCTCTCCCACGTCCTCCCCGGCCTCGAAAACGACCTCGTAACCCAAAAGCTCCACCACCCTCCCTCGACAATTTGTTCCTTCGTAACCTAATTTTGCTGAACTCCTTGATAGCAAACTTGCGACCACTCTGGCTGGTGTCAACTGCGAGATGGACCGTCCCAAAACTGCCTTGTCCGATTATCTTTTGCAAAATGTATTGGTTCAAGTGGCGTTCGCCCGACGCCGCATCCTCGTAAGCTTTCGCGTTTGGAGTCTCTTTGACGTCTGCCATCGCATGGTGGGGAAAGGCAAGGGAAGCATGGGGTCACATCACTGGTTCGCCAAGAACTTTGAGAGGAAAAAGAGTGGGTTTGCTTGTGGACATGCCTAGGAAAGGCCCTTGCAACAAATGGCAAACAAAGTTGGGAGACAATATCCCAAACCATTGACAGGACGAGTTGTGGAATACCTTCTTCAGGTTGCATAGAACGTCTTCGCCTGGACTTCCCTGTGATCCATGGTGAAGACTCAGAGGACGAAGCGGCAGAGGAACCGGAGGTTGGAGATAGACTCTCCGTCATGTCTGTTGCGGGTGTGCTGTTTGGCAGTTTCAGTGGCTGCGATATGTAAATGTAACACTGCGGCGCAGCGGCGCATATTTCGAAGATAACTCAAGAACAAGAATGTGAACAGTGGAGTTTGAAACTGGCCAGGCTGCGCGCCAACACCGAGGAGAGCACACGTCCTTGACCTGGTCCTTGACACTTCCTTGAGGCGTTATTACCACTCTCTGACCCATCTCTGACCTGCACAGCTTACACGCCAAGCAGAAGTCTGAGCAGAAGTCGGTCTTTGGACAGTGATGTGGGCGATTTATCATTCACGTTTGGGTCTCGCCTCTACACATGTCTCCACATCCAGTCCGCGCACAGTCATTGTAAAGTTTCATCCCCCGCCTTGTCTCTCTGTCTCAGAAAGAAACCCGCGTTTGGCTCTCATTGTCTCCACACGCGGTCATCGCACACTCATCGCAGATCAGTGTCTGCCTCGTCCCTGTCTCAGAAAGAAAGAAACCCGCGTTTGGGTCTCTCGTCTACACATGTAGAAAGTTTCATCTTCTGCCTTGCCCACCTTCTCGAGGTTTCTTGGGTATCTCGGGAATGCCTACGTCCTGTTGGAGTGCGATTACGTCGTTTTCCCGATTCTTCTCACACTTCATGCGCCGCCTATCTGCATTGACGTCTTTCGCTCAACCGAACAACCGTCTTGCTATTTTGTGGGGACCTTCGCACAGAAACATAACACTTTTCAGCCCAAGTTTCGGAGAAGAGCAGACTGAATCCTAGTATTGTATCACAGACCCAAGGTGTGAATGCCTGTTGAAGTTTAGCCGACGAGAAGCCGGTGTTACTTCGTGCCACTCTTACAAAGTGTAACAGAGTCGTACGGAGTTGAGTCTGTGTTACGAGACTAGATTGGAACCGTGTGAGACTTTGCCCACCTTCTAGATTCCTTCTCTTTGCAGCTCTGCCCAAGTCCCCAGCCACCAGTCTAGGTAAGTCACGCCGCCCGACGTCACGCCGGCGGTCCATTCTGTCGTCTATCCATCCGCCATCCATCCATCCATCCTCGTATCCAATCCGCCCATCCGTCCATCCGGACAAGACATCTTCAACTCCATCGGTTCTCCGCACTGATCATTGACATCTTTGGCCGACCTTTGATTCTTCGCAGGACAACCATGCAGATTTTTGTTAAGACGCTCACCGGCAAGACCATCACCCTTGAGGTAACTGTCGACCACCGTTCAGCATGGCACTTGCAGCAATAACATTCTATTTGCGGAGCAGTTTTTTCGGGAGCAGTTTTTGGGGAGCTGTTAGGGAGTTCAGTGAACCAGTGCGGGAGGGCATGGAAGAAGGAGGTTGGAGAATGGACGTATGATGGCGAATACCAACCGGGCAATTTGCTTTCCTCGTTTGTGCACTCTGAACAATAGGTGGAGTCTTCGGATTCGATCCAGAATGTGAAGCAAAAGATCCAGGACAAGGAAGGTATCCCTCCGGACCAGCAGCGTCTGATCTTCGCCGGCAAGCAATTGGAAGATGACCGCACATTGTCCGACTACAACATTCAGAAAGGTTAGCAGCATTCGAGCTTGGGACGAAATCTCACTATTGAGCGACAGGGGCATGATTATGGACGAAATGGATAATGGGGTGGTCTCTATTGGGTTTATGTTCGATCGAAGAAACTTGATGTCGAGATTAATATTCGTTCCTTTCCAATTTTCTATCAGAATCCACCCTCCACCTTGTCCTTCGTCTTCGTGGTGGTGTCATTGAACCGACCCTTAAAATCCTCGCCTCCAAATACAACTGCGACAAGATGATCTGCCGGAAGTGCTATGCTCGTCTCCCCCCTCGTGCCTCCAACTGCAGAAAGAAGAAGTGTGGTCACTCGAACCAGCTTCGGTAAGCTATGGCAGAATTCGCGTTGCCTCTGTTTTCTGTAGGAGTTCTGTGTTTGTCATGTGTCATGGTCTGTACATTTTCTTACCTTTTCCGCTTCCGCTTCCTTGCCGCTTCGGCAATATTCATTACATGCAATGTAGCCCCAAGAAGAAGCTTAAGTAATCCAAATATAGCATGGCATTCCGTCGTTTTTGTAGAGCTTGCGTGTGTTATTTTATATTCGAAATATGACGCAATGGGTGCTTGGAAGTCCCTGTTCCTCGTCTGTGAGTTCGATGATGATGGGGGTCATGAGAGTTGGTTTGTGGGTGCGGACTATGGGACCGGTGGGTATGCATGAGGGGAGTATGTGCGGAGGGAGGTTGTGATCGATGTTATGTGGCGGAGCAGGACGGTGATGAGAAGCGACGTGAACGTGGGTGCGTGGGCGCGAGGATGACCAGCAACAGTGTCTGTGGACTTGATTCTTGAGGAGGGATCAGTGGCCGCACGGATGGCCGCTTGGGTTAAACTATTGATAGGGCTTTGGATCAGGGTTTACGTTGGGGGCATTGAATTACCGTACATGATGAAGTCCAAGGCCATCAATGGTAACGTCCTTCGTGACGATTTAGGGAGGGAATCCCAACTCAGCTCCGAACTAGACGTGTTTTTTGTTTTGTCTAGGAGTTCATGTGTTATCAACACCCTGCTCTGCCTGCTCCACTCCACAACATCAGATATGAATGGAGCCTTCTCCAATTTCTCATTACATAACTCTACACTACTTCCACAAATGTACAAGTGAAAAATAAGCTTGATGGGATCCTCTCACATAAACTTTCCATCCACGCCCGATGGACATAACGAGACATAACAATTTCCCATCGACAGGACGGAAGCATAATGGTGAATCGAACCAAGCAAAATGGCACAAGGGGAAGCGCAGGGGGAAGTGCAAAGAAAAACCAAAATGTGTTGCTGCCTTGCCGTTCCTTACGAATTTTGCAGGAGTATCTTGCAGCTGACTTCGGAAGTCGTAAATGGTTCCCAGTGTAAGCTGAGTGTAAGCCGGAACTGACGCTAAACGAGGGTAACCAGTTGGGGCTGCGTGCGAATTTCATCGGCGGTGTTTCCCTGAAGACCATTAGTCGCCGATGTCTCGTCGATTATGTGTTGATTGGAACCCCCAACCCATCACCGGACGGAGATTGTTTGGCCCTTTCCATGGGTAGCAGGATCGTGATCACGATGCAATCCTCGTCCACAAAGCTTTTCACTTGGAGACAACCCTTCCCCGTCTCGATGATTTTGCGGACGATGGGAAGAGATGGGCCGAAGTCTTCGTATCCGACATCATATGCACTCTCCACTGGAACAAAAGATGGCATCACAAGCTCCAACAGTTCGTCCTTGGTCTTCACCGATCCGGGATGAGAGGTCTTGATGCACACCATGTGATCGTTGGTCGTTGCTGTCAGCGACAAAGAAGCGTTTTGATTCGGAGAGGCACCTCGAACATACGACATCAGATGCCGAATCATGTCGCTGAACTGCATCTTCGAAAGCGCGATCCTTAAATTTTCGATTTCATGATCGAACCGTAAATCAACTGCGTAGCTGCAGTCAAGGAGACACGCGGCGACTCGACCCACCGTTTCCCCTGCCTTCATAACACTGTCGCATGGGAACTTCGGGGGCATGACGGTGCTGATTTGCACTTCGTGAGGATCAAGCAGATCATCGATGAAATCGGTCATGTACGTTGATAATGCACTGACGCGCTTCAAGACGGGTTCCGCCTTGTCCATCGCCACACCCTTCGCCCACTCCGCAAGATTGATAACCTCTTGAAGGGGGGATTGAAGTTCGTAACAGAGGAAAAGCATGAGGCGCGTTCGATTTCGGAAGGCCGTCTGGGTCTCAAAGTCGGCAGCGGCGAGTTGCGTCAAGGTTTTCGTGAGTTGTGCAGTGCGTTCCTCCACGATGCCTTCCACGGAGCTCTGTACTTCGTTCCGCTGGCGGAAAATCTCGATGAAACATACACACGTCACGAAGAGGATGAAGATGTGGCCGTGAACGTATAAGTTGCGTTGCATATCGTCCATGATGGCGGTGGTGATGGCGCTGATGAATCCGGTAAGAAGGCAGCCGGTGTACGTTCCCGCAGCTGCAAAGAGATGAGTCATCAACAGCAGCCACGGAAATGCCAAATAAAGCCCGAGTTGAGTGTGCCCGGCACCCAGAATGCGGAGGGACACGTAGAGGAAGTTGATTGCGATAAGAACCGCATAAGCCCAAACTGCATGCCACTGCCGGAGGACTGACGGGAGCTCGTCAGCTAGTAAGACACACGGAATCACCAAAAGATTCCCGATGTAGTCACTGCACAACCATAGAGCGAACATCTTGTTGGTCATGGGCAGCCGAAGCACGTAGCGCGACAGTGAGGCTCCGATGAGAGGGCCGACGACCACGCCGCACATGAGCAGGAACATGTGTCTCGCGAGGTGGAGGTCGATATTATGTCTGACATTTGTTCCCCGTTGTCCTGCTCCTCCCAAACAGCATATCAACCTTTCCACAACATAAGCGCATGTCGGCAATGCAACGGCGTACGGGAGCGGGGCGAGGATGCGGAAGATGGTCGAAAAATCGCCCGTGCAGATTGTGGTGAAAATTGTGAGGAAGATGGCAAGATGCACTGTAGGGCATAGCCGTGCCGACGGGTGCTGCAGGTAATAAGCGATGAAGATCCCACTCACAGGCCAGACGATGGCGAAGCTCTGAAAGGTGAAATGGAGGGAGAACCACCCGGTTGTGAAAGCGAGCAGCACAGCGAATATCAGCTCCATTTCGGATTTCTGGACGGAAGTGTGAAGATAGGGAAGAATGAGTGTGAAGTTCAGGATGCCGAAAGCGACCAGGCGGAAAAGGAAAGGTAAAATTTAAGAAGTGCCTTACCGTCCGATGATTCCTAGTTGACACCGTTATGCGTTTCGATGGGACTTTCCCTTCCTCACGCTCGTCACAATTCTAACAAATGAAGGCACCTAATCCCTGTTGGGAGACCTCTTCATTATCGTCGGAAATACGGTTCGAGTTCGTAAACACTGACCAACGTAGCTTACCGAAAATTCGGCTGTGCGCGTTGCGGGTTTTGCGGACTTTTGTTGACTGGAAGCGGGCCTGTTGACGTGGGCAACCCGACCCTCCACGGACCGCAACTGCGGACGGGGCCCCAGAGCCCTCATTCTGGTGTGCTGGGCTAATGTCCATGTTGACGCCATTGCATTATGGATTGAAATAAAGGCAAAGAATTACGGTCAACATTTCGAGAATGCCTCAATCGATGACAATAGCAAAGTACACATACGTTATCTGGCATAAACTAAACAACGTCAGTGTCTCCTACCTGCCCAATCCATCCTGGGAGACACCGCCGATCTGAATACCGCGGGAGGAAATACGGGTCAAATGCTCATGCTCAAGGCGAACACTCTCAATTCCTCGCGCCGTTCTAACAAAAAGGGAAAGCGGAAGACATAAATTATCAATTTGAGACAGTCCTTTCACGTTCTTTTCCAAGAGTTCCGATAAATGATGTCACAGATGGGGAATCAAGGTAAGTAGAAAGGAAAAGGGCCAAAAACGTATTGTCGAGAAGGATCAACCAAGATTCCAATCCAATGTCAATGCATGCGACTTCCATTTCTCACCCTTCCCCTCCTATTTAGGTTCTTTTCCCTATCAAACGGAAATGGAGCAAAATGTACATGCAAACATGCAGCGCCAGAGCCCTTCAAAGCAGTACGAGTTGAGCGGGTGAAGATGGTGGTCAGACGAGGTATCATCGCAATGACTCAAACTATATGTCGATCCAGGCTCCCAATCCCTCCCCATGGGAAGTATGTGATGCCTTTTCCATAAGCAGGATGATTGTGATCACGATGCGATTCTCGTTTACGAAGCTCTTGAGATGTAGACGACCCCCACCAGTTTAGACGATTTTACGGACGATTATGAGTCCTGACCTTTCACTCGGCAACCCACGAGCTGTTGGCTAGCATAGAAAACGGCATTACGAGCTCCAACAGTTCGTCCTTCGTCCTCATCGATCCGGGATAAGATGTCTTGATGCATACCATGTGATCGTTGGTCGTTGCTGTAAGCGATCAAGCAACTTGATCATTCGGAGAGGAACCTTGAACATACGATTCGCGGGCCACACGATGGCGAAGCTCTGGAAGGTGAAACGGAGGTCAAATGGAGGGAGAACCACCCGGTTGTGAAAGCGAGCAAAACCGTGGATAGTAGCTTCATTTTGGAGTTCTGGAGAGGAGTGTAAAGAGAAGGAAGTGGTCTGAGTATGAGGTTCATCTAGGATTCAAGAATGAGGAGGGCGAACTGGTCGGCAAGGAAGAGGAGAATCCAAGAAGTGCCTTACCGTCCGAAATGATCCCCGAGTTGACGCCGTGTGCGGTTTGAGACTCTTTTGGATTTCGACGGTGAGAACTTGGTTCTTGATTGACGATCACGAAAGGGCATATTTGAGCATCTCGGATTTTCGTTTGAGGAAGTACAGAAGTGAAAGCCCAGACGTGCTGGTTCCGATTCTCTCTGCGACCTCTCCACACAACGTATTTGCTCCTTGCTGAATCTTCCTATAAAGATTGAGAGACGACCGTGGGTCATGAGCTACCCACGGCCGCCGACACTTGCATAAATCACTCTGTTGCGTGCAACGACATTTATTACGCTTGCCTTCATCATACAGCCGTCCGTGAAACATGGACCGTCAATTTGAGAGTACCTTTAGCATTGTCCCCAGCTTTTGTTGGCGCCTATCGATTCCGTAAAACTACCCCAGGCACCCACCTAATCGGATATCTGGATCATCTGTTGACATCTACCTCACGTGCTTCAATGTCTTCGTTGAAGTTATCGGGACTGATAGCAGTTGCGATCGGTGGGCAAATACTGGACTGTAATGCCGTCTAGAAAAAGCAGAGTATTGCCGTAATTATTGCTTAGAAAAACCAACTCCACATCGAGAGTGGGAGAAAGTCAGGAAGACCAAAACTCACATTTTGCTGTATCGCCCATCGTTTTCCACTTTCAAGATCTAGAGATTTCTACCACATCCGCCATGGATTCCAAAGCCATATTCCGCAAGGCTAAATGTTTGCCAAAGAATGTCATGATGGCGCGCATCTCAAACTACATTAGAAAGCAGGCAAAAAGAAATGGCATCAGGAAACAGATTTAGGGGTAAGCTGCAATGGAATGATGGTCGGTGGGTGAAAGGGAAGGAAGAAGGGAAGGGCAGGGGTAAGGGGAGCGGATTCACCTCGGTTCTGGGCATGGCATGGCCTTTGCCGGGGACGACCAGAAGTTCGACTTGTTTGGCATCGGCGGCGTGTGATTTTAGTCGGGAAATCTGGAAGAATTTTAAGGGCGGACTTCGTCAAGACGGGACAATGGACGATCACAGAAGTCTGATGGTAAATGAAAGCCCGCACGCTCTCCTTTTCATGGATACTTCCTTCCATGATCACCCCAAAGGACAGCACAACTAGAAAAAGAGATTAGAGCAAGAAATAAACGATTATATACCTGCTTCTTCAACCCCTCTATCTCGAGAACCTCATCCGTGCTTCCCACCGTAACCAAAACCCTACATTCCCGATTCCACTCCATCCTCTTCAAAACGCCTTCCAACCCTCCCAAACCTTCATACACCCCATCCACCAACCCCGCAGAAATGGATATCACACCCCCAAGATTCGTGATCGGACTGAAGAGTGCAAAGTCAAGGGCAACAGTGCCGCCATGAGAGAATCCCAGGAGGAAGATGCGAGAGGCGGGCCAGCCGTATACAGTGTTGGCGTCTCGTTGGTTCTGGTTATTCGAGGAGGAAGATTCGAGAAGACGTGTTGTGAAGAAGTGCGCCAAGTTGGACTGGAGGGTGCTGAGACTGTTTTTTGTTGGGGGTAGCACTAGTGGGCATTAGAATCTTCGAATAAAGCAGGCGGCATGTGCGTTTGTAAGAGCCTACACCGGAAGTCACTCAAATGTACATTTCCTCCCCTTCCCCCCCCCCCCCCCCGGGGGGTTTTGGGGGGGCGCGGGGGGGGGGGGGGGGGGGAGGAACAGCGGGCGCCCCCCCCCCCCCCCCCACCCC
>JADGJF010000584.1:0-17600 GCA_027596845.1 Quaeritorhiza haematococci | reverse complement strand
GGGCGAGCTTGACGAGGAGGAGGAGGGGGAGGAGGGGGACCGGATCCATCGAAAGAGTTTGCGGGCTTCGAAGGAGGAGGTGGTGTTGGTGTCTTGGGTGGTTGCTTCGAGATCTTTGTAGACGCGTTGTTGGAAGCGGTAGAGGTATACAAGACGGAAACCGCGACCTGAAAGGCTTTGTTGTGAAGAGGATAGGATTGTGCGCAGCAGATATCAATGCGCTTGACTTTCATGCGACTTGCGAAGAAAAGACCGGACTAAACTGACATTTTTGAGACTTCACTGCTTGTCTGAACTTACCACAGAACCCAGGCGGATATGAAAAACCCGGTCACCCATATCCAAAGTCTAGTCCGTACCATCCAAGAAGATACACGTCAAACATTAAATACCCCAAATGAAAGTCGCTTTTTCGGCAGGTCAAAAACCAATCGCGATGACTTACAGACAAGGAAGCTGAGAATACAACGGCGTGGACAATATACTAGCGGGGATGATGATAAGCAACGTCGACGCCTGGAGGACGGAGAGGTAGAAGTTGCATGGTGGGAGGAGTTTTTGACGAGAGATGAAGAGGGCGGTTGTGACGATCACCAGGCTAAATATGACATCGTTGAGTAAGCAAATGAACATGAGCTAAATGGAAATAGGAAAATTGGTGCCAAATAATCGAAAGCGAGTTTGTCTCCTTCCTGGTCCCCTCTCAACCATTCCCTTTCCATCCTTCTCACTGCCGACATCTGGTCTCCCTTCCCCTCAACTTACATCAAAAGGATAACCGCTGCGGTAAGGTGGTAAGGCAAAGTCGGTTCCCTCAAATCTCTATAGAATTTGTCATTGAGGATATTCCACTCATCCCACCTAGCGGTAGAATTGGCGCTGACACCCGCGGATCCGGACATGGTGATCGAGTGACGTGCGGAGACGGCCGCGCGATCGGAAGGAGGGTGTGGTCTATATTCGTCGGCGTTGGCGACAAGTCTACATCTATCTTGGGTCTATATGTTCAAACTTCGGCGGTCATGAGTCTATGTCCATCTAGGTAGAATTTGGCATGAAAGGTTGTTGTTGCGCGCCTTTCCTTTCGATCAGAAGATCCTTTCGATCAGACCGGCGAACAGAACCTTTCTGTGATGACAACCTTCTCTAAATGCCTTGAGGAGGTATCACTGCCGCTTAGGAGTTTGACGGCCTTCTGGCCTTTCAACGTCCAAACACGATCTTAGTTCCATTCATAAAGCCCAGGCCTCACAGATGTTGGCTCACCGGACCCAGAAAGCCTCGAATCAGCCTTATCAGCCTCGAACGGAAATAACTTGAACACACGCGAGCAACACGTTCTGAAGCCCAAGAGATGAAGTCCAAAGTCCGACGCCTTCGACGCCAAACAACCAATCACCTTCCCCAGACTTTGTACCACTCGGACTTCCAAGACCAAAAGCCCCTCCAGTCAGTGGTGCGGGGGGCTAGTTTGAAAAAGGAATCAGGGCTTCGGACATGTACAAAGATCAAACACAATCATAGATGTTTCCATGTAGTATACTTAGTATATTTCCAGCCTTCAACACATGCTGGCTCTGGATCTGGAGGCGGAGGCCAAATCAAGTCCACAGCTCGGAAACACACCCAGTTGTTTTTCGCAGGGCGACATTCCCCTGGAACATTTCTCCGACACCGATCGGATTTTCTTCCAGATCGTTTCCTTCCAGACTGAACCGCGAACTGCCGGACATCTATGCTCCTGTGGACAATCTCGAACAGCGCTGATCAAGTCAGAACATCTTCATATATTTCACGGAAAGAACAGATGTGTCTCTAATCGACCCTAAGTCACAGCGACTTTCCAAATCTCAATCTGTTTGCATACACATGGGCAAGGAAAAAGCAGAACTGCAAACAAGCAACTCGCTAGCACTGGCTTAATCACTAACCTCTCCCCTACCCCTCCCCCATCACATCCCCATCTCCATTTCCTGTCTCTTCTCGTCCAATGCTCCCCGAAGCTACGGTCACGGTCCCCGGCCCTCTTCGTTCGCGGAAACCGTGCATTCGTGCTCGAACTCGCCGAACGGAAGGGCAGTTGAGGCAGCAGACTGGGCAAATGCGAACAAAGAAAGGCGTGCTCAGAAAGACATGCGATATGCATTTTTTTTCCAAGTGATTCCAAATGAAACCGAACATCACCGTCTCTTGTTTTGTTCCCAATGACTAGTCAACTTACCATTGAGACAAGTCACCCACTCACATCCGTAGAATTCGGTGAGGGTTAATTGGTTGTTGTAGAGGAGGAGGCAGCTCAAGTCCATCCGCTGTAAGTTTTCCACCCTCGATACGCTAGAAACGGGACGAGGTATTGGACAGAGGGAACCCACTTCCAAAGTGACGTCCCGTTCCCATCTTCTGCGGCGTCCTCTTGCACTTATTGTGGAAGCTGCCGAGGTGATTCACCCCTAAGCCCTCCCCATACCACGAACCCGACACCCGCTCCAATCGCCCCCATAACCAATGCAGATCCAGCAACATACTTCGCCGCTTGCTCCAAACTGACAAACTTCACCTCGGATGACCGCCACACCACTGAACCTACAAAAGCCCCCAACCTACCATACAAGATCCCCCGCCAACTCCACAAGGCTGACGACTGAACTGGATGGCCTTGTGTTTGCTCCGGAGATCGCACCGAGTTCGAAGCGAGAGGTCTATTAAAAGGCTCGTTTCAGATATACGTCTCTCTGCCGCCGTGGATGTCGTCGTGGTAAACTGATCAAGAGGTACCAGAAACCGAACTGACTTAATGGTGGTGCTGCTGTTGGATTCTTGAGAGAGGGGTTGTGTTCTTCGACGGATCTCAAGAATAAAGTCTTCATTTTCCTTCTTGAACCGTTCGAGTTCGTCTGTCTTGAACCGTGCAAATCTTTCATTGAGGATGGCTTCCAGCATTCCCACGGTCAGAATCCTGTCATCGTCGTTGGTGTTGAGGGTTTCATTCCAATACCTTAGGTACTCCGCATCTGCTCCCTCCTCCACAGGCTTACGTCCGCATCCCAAATATTGTTCTGGCCTGCACAGGCACAATGGCAAACTCCCAACATCTGGACCAGGATTCATGCAAACTAACCCACCGCCTCTCCATCTTCCGACGTATGGGTAATACCGCCAACTCCCCTCCCCTTCTGATCTCCTCCTACGGGACACCCTACAGCACTGCCTCGACCAAATATGCCAGATTATTCCTCAACGGCATCTACCTTCGAATTCCTCCTCACGCTTCCACCGCAAGCATGTACAGTCGGACAAGGAAAACATGTGCACCTCACTCAACCACAAGACTATCCGACATAACGTCGGCAATGTCGTTTGGTTTCTTGCCAGCTGCCACGAATTCAACACCCCTGTCTTGACTGCAAGAAACATAATATTTGCCACGACATATGCCACAAATGCCGTACAGCATTTCAACATTCTTGGTATCGCGTGTTCCATTTCAATATGGATGCTCGTTATCTTTCACCAAAGAAGGTGCCCAAGTCAACGGAATATGCATCGGAACGACAAACACTCTGGACAACCTTCACGTTTGAGACTGGCTTTCGACACACGATTTAAAAGCGTGAAGGCTTGCCGCTACTTTCTAGATGTAGAGAGAGGGGGGGGTTGTCGGACGTATTCTTCGTGCAAGTGTCCCAGTGAATGTTGGTCTAAGGCCTATGAATGCTTGATGGGCATACCGTATTCGGTACTGTTCGTGCGGACGAACAAACCGACCGAAGGTATATCAACACTGCTATCTTCAATTACATGAATCGTCCTGCAGAATTGGAAGACGTGTCGTGGTACGATTTCTTTCGATGGTAGTCAAAGTGAAACCTCGGAAAAGTGGGAATGTTGCTGAACAGACTTTGCGACATCCTGATTACTTGCAATTGGATCCGTTATATGAAGCGGCAAGTATCATCATTGATTTATTGTGCATAAGAACATAGAGGAGGGATTCCAAAAAGACTCGCACTGTACATAACGTTCAAGAAACCAAAAATCCTATACATGCTGCTGATGTGATTAGAATATGCGGTCTTCAACGGAACGATGGCGCTCCCCTATTGAAAAAGATTCAGAAGGCACAATCAGCATGAGCGTCGATACATCCTTCCTCCCACTCCCGCTGATCATGAAACCCCCCTTACACCTCCCTTTCACCTACCTGAACGAAAACGCAAAGTTGATAATCGACAGCACCACAATCGGCAACAACACCACCATATCCAACCACCAATACCCCATCCCCGCCAACTCAAACAACAACCAAAGCACGAGTAAACCGAAAATGATCCAGGTGAGTGTGACGACTGCGGCGGTGATGCCGTGGCCGGCCATGTTGATGAGGGTCATGCCGAGGAGGATGAGGAAACCGTCGCGGGCGGCGCGGGTGTAGTTGCTGATGTTTGCGACCTAGAAGAAGGGGGAGGCGGGGAGAGGGTTGATTAATGCTTTTGGCTGGAAAGAAGAACGAAGAAAAATGGAAAAAGGAACCAAGAAGATGTGAAAGAGGGGGAAAGGGGGAAAGGGGGAGCGAGGATGGGAACAGGCGGAAATCAATGAGCGGATCAAATACTCACAGCTTTGCTTTCCGGTACTTCCCCCGCAGCTCCATGAGGACGAGGCCCCCCCTTCGGTCCCATAAACCGCCGAATCAGAGGGGATAACAACAACCCGAGCAACCACAGAATGAACATCGTGTAGCAGGCCACCCATGACGCTGACGGTGGTGGTTTGTGTGAAAGAAAGGGGAAGTTAGCGAGATTCAACCCAGTATTGAGGAAACATTTGATGCAAGACTCTGCAGCAGAAACAATCGAGAGTACCTTCCGTCGCGCCGTTCACGAACCGCTGAATCCCTACGGTGCCGCCACCGCCTTGACGACGCCACAAGTGAACGTACTCGTCGGACATCTTCTTGAGAAAGATGGAACTTGGTATGGAAAATCGAAAAATCAGATATGAAGAGATCACAGATTTCGAAATCTATTTGTTACTTGTTACTCGGAGAACGCAAGAACCGCGAATTGTCGGATTTACATATCCACCCATGTTGGCTTTCCTTATATCATCGACCACCAGGAAAAAGATGAACAACACCTATAACCGGCATGAAGATGACCGCAGAGGAAAAGGGTGGGCGACACTTTTCCGCTGAGTCAGACACCTTTCCTTTCTTTGGCTTTGACTTCAAAGGTGTAGATCGTATCCCGAGGGATGTCACCCACATTCACTCGCAACCAGAAAACATATGACGTTTTATGAGGTCACTAAACCAAAAGTGAAAGAAAGGATATCGATGTGCAGTGCAGTGTGATTTTCGAATGAATTATTTACTGTTGGGAAGGATAAATGACCGAAAATGTCCCCCCACCCAAACGACTTTACTGCATAGATAAGCTTGCCCTGCTCTATATGTAGGCGCCATTCACAGTCGTTGTCAGTTTCGCTTGCGAATACCTGAATTCACGTCAGTACTTCTCAGGGACGAAGTTACGTAGTTGCGTCGTGGAACAAAACGAAAACTGAAGGCGGTCGGCGGTTTGTTATTCGAGATCTCAAAAGCTACAGAATGAGCGACGTTGAGCTTCTTCAGTATGGGGGGGCTATAAATGGATTGATGGGGAGTTTTCCGTCTTGGCGTACTCAAGGTGAGGTGCAATCGTACTCTTCCTCTTTTCTACTCCGTCCTCTCTTTCCACTCCGCCAGTGTCTCCTGTTCTTTTTTCGCCGACAATCGCCCCACACGCCACCGCACACACACCTCACCATATCTAATTCTTTCCTTTACACCCTCCCTCCACACCTCCAGCCGGCTGGGTCGCTGTCTTCACCTTCTTCATCATCTGGGTAGTCTTCCTCCTCCTCGCCCCCCTCACAAGGTTGGGAAACAGGGGCCGTGAGTATGGAGGCGGGGCTGCAGCAGCGGAAGCAGCGGAAGGACCAAGACCAATGCCTGAGACGACTGAAGTGCCTCCTGCGGAAGGGGTTGTGGGGGCGGAGGGTGTGACTGCACCTGCTGCGGTGCCGGAGGAGGGTGCAGCGGCTACGGCGACGGCTCCAGGAGGGTCTGTGGGTGGATGGGTATGTTTTTTTTGGGAAAGGATGTTTAGATCTTGGTGGTATAAACAAGGAGGAGAGTGGTAGCGGCTCAAGTCTTTGTTGACTCTGATCTTTGTGCATGTTCGGTAGAAAACGGCGATGAGGAACATGTTACAAGCATCTCGGGACGCGTATTTGATGTTGTTGGGAGCTCTTGTGGTTTCCATGGCCGGTCACGGATTTACTACGGTACGCTCTTCCTCAAACTCCATTTCTACATCTCCAACCCCAACTTCACACCCCTGTTTGTCGTCCTCCACTTCCATGAAACACCTATAACCTTTCAAACAACTCCCTCTCTTCCTCCATCCACATGTACACAAACCAGGGTCCGCTCGTTCTGACGTGGATCACCTTCGCAATACTCTGTGTCTGGGTTCTCGCGCAAGCCCTCCCCTACCGACACTCGTGGTGGGCTGACGCTCTCCTCGCTCTTTGCTTCACGCCTCTTTTGATTATATTGTGGGGGTTGGCGTGGAGGGGTCCGCCGAGGAGGGTTAGGCGGTCCGATGCTGATGGGTTCGAGCTTTTGGATTAGGGAGAAGACATTTTTGTGGTTTTTGGGTTTTTATTAGTTCGAAGCGGTGGCCATGGTGTACTTTTGAATTAGTGAAAGGTATCATGAACCATGTACAGGAACCCGCGATTTGAAACGATGGGACTTCGGTTGTTCCAAATTTGAATCTGAACATACTTAGTCAAGTCGCAAGTCGCATCCATGAGAAACGTTCAATCAGTGAAATGTATATTCCACTGTACAAGAAGACGCAATCCGAAAGGATGAGACTCCGATTGCTCCAAATTTGAATCCGAACATGGTCAGGGAAGTCGCGAATCGGATCCATGAGAAACGTCTCACATCTTACGTAGAGTAGACTAACGGGGAAAGAAAAGGAAGGACGTAGGGGGAAAAAGAAAATACATTTATTCAAGAAAGAAAAGTCGTCATTTTGGCCCTCAATATATGGTGCCAACTTGTGACTGACGTCCTCAGGACCGTCCTTGCATTGAATCTGCGAGCTGTGGTTTTAAATTATGGTTTTGCTTCTTTTAGGACAGAAGTGGTTCAACATGCAAGTTCATATCAGGTGCGGCGGATAAACTTGAATAATGTGCACCGTGTTATATGATTCCACATTCCTCAAACTTTCAAATTTCCCGATTGGTTTCTGCCCAGTTATAGCCGAACGAGGAATCTCGTTGGCAGGTACGGCACATCAATAGGTATTTCGGCGCAGAATAACGAAACAAACACGGTTCAGGTAAGAACGTGAGTCCATTACTTCCACTTTTGTGGTGTCTAGTGCACTTTTGCATTTTCAAACATATTCCACCGATACATCATATGCGAGAGGTGCATACATATAC
Source organism: Quaeritorhiza haematococci (assembly GCA_027596845.1). Lineage (NCBI taxonomy): Eukaryota > Fungi > Chytridiomycota > Chytridiomycetes > Quaeritorhizaceae > Quaeritorhiza > Quaeritorhiza haematococci. Next base: position 10,094 of record JADGJF010000584.1, on the reverse strand, counting down.
AGTAAGCAAGGAACAAGCAGAAACGCAATCCTGAAATGAAACAATAACTCGCCAACAACTCACTCCCCCTGCACTCCCACGCCGCATCCCCGTCCTCATTTTCCGTCCCTTATCACCAAAGCTTCAGTCATAGTCCCTGGCCCTCTCCTGTTGACCTCTGTTCGCGTTCTTGCTCAGGCAACACTCATCATCACCGACTTGATTTGCGTGTACTCTTGAAGCGCGTCCTTGCCGAGCTCACGTCCGAATCCGGATTGTTTGTACCCGCCGAAGGGCATCTGGGGCAGCATGACTGCGGGAAGTTGCAAAAAAGATTGTATCCGTTCAAGCATTTAAGATCACCCCTCACCTCATTCCTACAACAACAAATGATCCAAATGGCCACGTAAAGTTACTTACCATTGAAGCAATTGACCCAAACCGTCCCAGCGGCAAGTCTCCCGCTCACATCCACGGCAGTCTTGATATCCCTCGTATGCACCGCAGCAGCCAACCCATACGTCGTCTTGTTAGCCCGTTCAACAACTTCATCCACGGTTTTGAACTTCATGGCGACCAGGACGGGTCCAAAGATCTCCTCTTGAGCGATTTTCATGTCGTCTCGAACGTTTGTGAAGAGGGTGGGCTCGATGAAGTAGCCTTTGGGTTGGGAGGGGAGGCGGTTGCCGCCGGTTTCGACTTTGGCTCCGTCTTTCTTGCCGGAATCGATGTAGGAGAGGACGCGGTTGAATTGGATGGAGTCGACAATGGGGCCGTTGATGGTGGATTCATCGAATGGGTCACCGACTTTGACTGTTTTGGTCTGCATGAAGACAAGGGAACGAAATATGTTTTTAAGAACGATCCGAGGAACATATGCCACAAAAGAATTCGGTATCATACCGCAGCCTTGAACGCATTCACAAAATCATCGTAGATCTCCTCCTGCACAAAAACCCTCGACCCCGCATTGCAGCATTGACCCATGTTGAAATATATTCCCTGACACGCAGCCTGAACCGCCTTCTCCAAATCCGCATCCTTGAACACAATCTGCGGAGACTTCCCACCCAACTCCAACGAAACCTTTTTCAAATTCGACTTTGCGGCTGTAGCCATAATCTTCCTTCCCGTGGTCGTAGATCCGGTGAAGGCGACTTTGGTGACATCGGGGTGTCGCACGATCGCGTCGCCTGCTGTGTGGCCGTGACCGGAGAGGATGTTGACGACACCAGGTGGGAACCCGGCTTCGATGATGAGCTCGGCGACTTTGAGGGCTGTGAGGGGGGTTTTTTCGGAGGATTTGAGGACGACGGTGTTTCCGCATGCGAGAGCTGGGGCGAGTTTCCAGGCCTGCATCAAGATGGGGAAACTTGACGGGAGAGCGATGAGATTCAATAACATGATCTATGAAAGCAAGAAAGCTTGGCCGTGCGCAATACTCACTTCCACGGAATGATCTGCCCAACAACCCCAAACGGCTCTCTCTTCGTATACGCATGCACACTCTTCTCCACATCAACAACCCTCCCATGAATCTTGTCAGCGTACCCCGCATAGTAGCGGTATGTCGCAACAGCCATATTGAGATCAATTGTTCGAGCATCTTTGACGGGCTTGCCGTTGTCGAGGGATTCGAGTTCGGCGAGGGTTTGGGCGTCACGTTCGAGAAGGTCTGCTAGTTTGAAAAGCAGGCGGCCTCGTTCGGAAGGGGAGACGCTGGTGTGGGGAGGGGATGTGGGTAGTAGTAAGTGGGGGTTGCCATATCTCCAAAAACCAGTCTGAGAGTGGGAATCCGACAACGTATGCATCTGTGAATACCTGCTCCAAACTTTGAAGGCCTGTTTGGCGGCTTCCACAGCAATATCCACATCCTCCTTGAACCCCTCATGCACATGGCAAATGATTTCCTCAGTCACCGGATTGACTGTCGGAAACGTCTTGCTAGAGACGGAGGGGACGAAGCGGTTGTTGATGAACAGACCCGTTTGGACAGCGTAGTCGCGGCCTTTGTAGGAGACTGTGGTTTGGGATACTTGGTTGGCGGACTCTGGCATTGTGAAGTGTGGACTCGGAGTGCGACTCGGCGGATGGGGAAGGCGTTGAGGGGATGTTAGATGAGAGATTCTTTCTAGACTGCAGATTTGAAGAGGTTCAAGTGCGCACTATGTGAACTTTCTTCTCTTCCAGACTTTAAACTAAAGAGAAGGTTCGTAACTATGTCTCCCAGTCAATTTGAGGTCACTGTGAATCACGGCCCTTTTTGTAATCCGACGGGCGACGTTTTTAAGTTCAAATGACATTTGAAAGCCCGATGTACTTCGTGTGTGTCGAGTAAAAGTATGTCGATACGGCCCGATCTATACTTTCTTCTTTACGAAAATTCCCGCCCACCCCGAATACCTCCATGTTCAACGAATCCATGTTATGGATGCGCTATATTTGGGTGGACAACGGCGGAGGGAAATCAAGTTTCGAACTCTGCGGCCACCTTACGTGACCGAAAAGAATTGTTGGGCCTGGGCAGCAGCCATGACAACGGCACCCAGAACGGCACCTTTTGATAGAGACACCGAACTTTTCTTGATGAAGTGAGGTCCAGAGAACACAGGGCTTCGGACTTTGATGATAATATGCACCAGAATGTGCACCTGAAAGATCAGTCTGCATGAAGTCGAACTTCAAGGTGTTTCCAGTTCAGTCCGAGGAACTCAGGCTGTTACACGAAATCCTTATTCTTGGCACGCGGTTTAACTTTCCTTGGCAGTTGGCGCCTCATTTTTCCAAGTTCATTTTCTAAAACCGAAGAACTTAAACTATGTTCGTTCCGATTTTTCTTTGGATTTCGCCTGCAATTCCGCAACAAACTTTGAACCCGAGGAATCACGCAGGAATCACGGAAGATCAGCCCAAGCCAACTTCGACATTGAACGCACTCCTCTGTGCCCAAGCGGCCACTCTCCACATTTTCTGCACCAGGCGACTCTGTACCGCAATTCCTTCCCTTCTACTTTCTCGCCACATCTAAGGCCGCAAGGGCCGTAATTTTCGGATGTTTGCGAAATAACCCCTTGCATCACGTACCATCAGGGTTTGTTCCTGGTTTGTTTCTGGATGTTAGAACGAGATTCAACCGGCGATGATTATAAAAGGGAGCCTAACGACATCGTCTTTAGCCAGCCAACAAAACACTGCAAACGCGTATATATAACAAAGTGATTGCAAACTTCTTCTTACCTTTCAACAAACCTGATCACCTAAGCAAAGCACGGCCAAACTCAATCATCGAATCCTGCATCGAATCCCACAAAATGGCATCCTACGTCCTCCGAACACTCTCAGTCTACAGCCTCCTCCTCACTGCCATCGCCTTTCTCCTCACGTCCACCCCCGTCGTCGAAGCCCGACCAACACCTCCAAGTCTGAGTCAACGTGAACCTGAAGTCGAAGGCGCTGCGACCATCCTCACGAGGCGTCTCACACGAAGGGGTGGCCCTGCTGCTGGCCGACCGAGGCCTGGTAGTCAGCCTCCTAATAATGACGCCGAACGTATTGCCCGTGAAAATCAATTTCCTCCAGTTGAACGGGTCTCTTGCACCTTCAATGACTCTGGTCAAACCTGCATTATTTTGAATTAATTGGTGGCAGTTGGTTTTGTGGACGATGTTGAGGGATGAAAGTGATTTTGTGTGAAGTGGGCGTTTTGTATCGTGTACTTGATCTGTATGTAATCTGTTTATTCTCTAATGCTGGATGTAAATAACTTGTAGTTGTATTATGAACAAAATGAAAATAACCTTACAATGAAAAAGTTCGGTCCAAGACCAACAAATAATGTTCGTAAGCAAAGCCATCGTGTTTGTCCAAAGATCATTCATGTGAGCGCACCTGACAACGCTTATCATACCGATTGCGAAATAAGAAATTCCGACGAATACAGACAACCACCCGACAAATCCCGCTCTGCAACAACTTGCAACAGTACTATGTGGTATTTCTTCTATGTACTCCCCGCCCGAGCCTTTTCCGTAGAGATTATCAACGTGGTCGCGGTGGTGGATGACGGTGGAAGGGTTGTAGAAGGATTTCAAGTTTCGAAACTCAACTCTGTCAAAGAGACTAACAACTAACTTAGCAACTTGTTGAAGGCCAGACGCCAGACACAAGCTACCTATGCAAAAAGATCAGCACCAACGTGATATTCAGCTGGAACTTGGCTGGAACTCTGGCTGGAACTCGAACCCTCGTTCCCTCCGCTCCCTGGGGGGCTTCACTTGGGGGCGTGTTTGCGTTGTGTGACTTTGTTAATGTTTAACTTGAAGCGGCCTGTCCCGGTTGTCCTACCAAAAGCTTGGCGGCGGTGTTCAATAGCGGTTCTTCTTTCCCAGTTTATTTTCTGAAAATCGAAGAACTTTATCCCCCACGATACTTGTTTGAACCCGAGGATCCGAGAAAGATCCGAGGATTCTGATTTTACTGTAATCTTCTTTTCCCCAAATCACGGCAGATCAGACCAATACGCCCACGGCACACCTTGGCGTTGGCAGCACTGAACGCACTCTGCAGTCCCAATTCTGTACCGGCGTACTGCCGGCGTACCGCAGTTCCTTCCCCCGGGCCGCAACTTGCGGATTTCCACAAATAATTACAGTAATTAACCCCTTGCGTCACTTACCATCAGGGTTTGTTCCCAGGTTTGTTTCTGGTTGTTAGGACAAGGTTCAACCAGCGATGGTTCCATGGTTATAAAAGGGGACCTACTAGTAAATGACATTCCCTCCCAGACAAGTACTAAACAAGAAGCTCTAAAAGCTCACAGAATAAACTTGAAGCAAAAAGAGACCATCCGAGTCCAACAAACCTGTTCACGCCAAACTCAATCATCGAATCCCACAAAATGGCATCTCGCTTCGTCCGAACACTGGCAGTCTACAGCACTTTTGTCACTGCCATCGCCCTCCTCCTCACGTCCACCTCTGTCGTGGAAGCCAGGCCCGCACCTCCAAGTCTAACTCAACGCGAACCTGAAGAAGTCGCTGCGTCCAAGCTTGTATCTCGCCAAGACACAAGCAAATTAGCGGCGACCGTCTCCCAACTTCAAGCTGGAGTCAATGCGAACCACTCGAGGCGTCTCACACGAAGGCCTGGAGGCCCCGCCGCTGGCCGACCGCGGCCCGATAATCAGCCTGTTAATAATGACGCCAACCGTGTTGCCAGTGAAATCCAAAATCCTCCAATTGAGCGGGTTATTTGCACCATCAACGACTCTGTAGGTCAATTCTGCATGATTTTAAATTAATTGGCGACGTTTGATTTGTGTATGAGTTTGAGACATAAAAACGAAATTGAACGCGTGGAGTGGGCCAGGATTTTTGTATAGTAACACTTGATCTTAATTATCTCTGTTCTAAGAGAGGGATGTAAATAACTTAGTAATTGAATTAATGAAACAATATAAAAATCAACTTGATATTTGAAGGTTTGAACCTTGGTTGATAACCAACTTGAAATGCTCTCATGTGTACATGTGTCAATCCCACATCATCCAGAAGACGGCACGACCGATATGGGCATCTTCATATTCCCTTTCCACAGGTTTTCATTCGATCCTTATACTGCCTTTAGTTGGGTGATTCTAAATACAAATACCAGACCAAACCGATTGGAATTCCATTCGAATGACTAGTGTTTTTGGCCGACCAACGGCGGAGGGATTTCAAGTTTCGAACTCCGCTCCCGCATGTTACCAAATACAGAAATGTCATTTGAAGACCAGGAAATGTCTGTGATCATGCCAAAAATAGAAACACAGACCTGCAGCAATTCCCATGCACATCCTGCAGTCGCTTTCGTGACTTACCGCCGCCGCGGTAGCCCACCGCCCTCCCACAACCCTCATAACCACCGTCTTACCACCCGTCCTGTCGACACCAATTCAGAACCTCTAATCATTACCAAACGATCATATACAAAACAGCAATCAACAAACAAATCAACAAACGCCGCCTCAAGAAAATGCCAATAGGCGGAACTAGAGCCGTCCTCACCGCCGGGTCCTCCAACGTTCGCGGCAATGACGACCTCAACGACGGCTCCTTCGCGTATCCCTCATCTTCAAAAGATCCCTTTCTTTATTCTTCTTCCTCCCCGGTCTCACCACTTTCCCACAGCTCTCATCCTCATCGCCACTACTTTAATGAATCATCCACCCGCCGAACCTCCCAGATTTCGCCCCCATACTCACCCAGCAGCCCCCTCAGCGTTTCGGATTCCGAAATACACCGGGTGCAATCATTACCCAGCACAAACAGCCTGGATGGGGTTCACCAAGCGCCCCTCCATCGAAAGCACCGACGCCGACTAAGCGATGGTGAAATGGAACGGCAGCACCGACTGTATGGATCAGGGAGTTTGGAAGCAGGCGAATTGAGGGACGGGCCAGAAAGGAGACTATTGAAGATTAGAACGGCGGATGGTGGGACCGTGAGGAAGGACATGATCGTGTCGTCAGTGAGTGAACCGTTGGCGAGTGCAGGGTTTTTTAATTCGCCGGGGCTTGAGGATAACCCAGAGGATTTAGAGGTTTTGGAAGATGGATTGGTCAGTGAGGACGACGATGACGAAGTTGGAAGGGGGAAGGGACCTTTGTAAGTAATAATCATGACAAGGAAGGGGGTCTTGATTCTCATGATTCATACAAAAGCCGTGTCATAACAACTGATTCTCTCGTCCTGTCACCATCATTTGTCTACAGAGGTGAGCCAAAGTCCATAGATGAACGCATGCAACAACGCAATGAAGTGACTTGGAGGGAACAGGACCTTCAGGACACTGTCCCAGTCCCCCTCGACGACACCGACTACGATGCCTCCTTCCCCCTCTCAAACCTCCCCAACTTCGACGAAGTCTCCTTCTCCAACACCGAATTCACTGGCGGTACGACCTCCACCATGCCAATCTGGCGGGCAAACGTCTACCATCTCCTCCACAGCCGCAAAGGCTACAGCAACCTCTCTCGCATCGGCCGGTTCCTCAACTGGTTTTTCCTCTTCGCCCTCACCGTCTCCATCGTCGCGATCTGCGTGGCGAGTGAGACCCCGGTCGTCTCACAGAGACCGAACCGCCAGGTCCTCTTCGCAATCGAATCAGCTTGTGTGGTCGTTTTTGTCGTCGAGTTTACGCTGCATTGTATCGCGGCGCCGACCTTCCGATTTATGCTCAAATGGATGTACCTCATCGATTTGTTGGCGATTGTTCCCTACTTTGTGGAAGTGTTTTATTACCTGGCCATGGGCCTGAATGTAATCGATGGGGTTTATGACGTTAATGCGCTTTCGGCGGTGCGCGTCCTCCGCGTGTTTCGGTTGCTGCGTATGCTCAAGATTTTCTCGAAGTCGTCCAAGGTATGGTGAAAAGCCTGTGAATTATCTTGTTTGGGACGATGTGGTGTTTCGTTGTTTTCGCCAACTGTCTGTTTTGTTGTCCATTTCGATGTGGATCTGACATCCGTCTGATTCCTCATTCCAGCTCCGGCTACTTGGTCACGCACTACGAGATTCACTAGATGGTACGCGACCACCCTATAATTCTAGCCTGCATACTAGCCAAATTCCTTCAAATCGAACCAAAAGCACTGACTCCTGCCTCCACCCCTTTTTGCTGTTCCTTCTTCCTTTCTTCTTTCATGAATTCATTCACGCGTCAATTCTACCCGCGGCCTTTCTCGAACAGGGATTCTCGTCCTCATGTTTATTCTTCCCTTAATGGTCATTTTCTTCTCCACCATGCTCTACTATGCCGAGCAAACCGGCGAGTACAGTAAGGATGGGGTATGTGTTTCTATCGTCTTTCCAATGCTTCTTCGAAATTCCTTCTATCGATCCTTTGTACAGGCCTCGTGGCGCTCACCTTTTTGTTTCCTACCCTTCTGCCGTACTGTCCCTTCTCATTGTTCTAGTACTGGTATTACATTTCGGATAATTCGTATTCACCTTTCCAGTCGATTCCAGACTCGTTTTGGTTGATTCTTGTCACGCTGACAACGATCGTAAGTGTCCCATTGTTGCTTCAATTTACAATTTTTGATGGGACCAGACAATGCATACCAGACGAAGAAAATGGAATCCGTCAAAGGGTTAAGCGCTAGAAGAGTGGAAAGAAAGTGAAGATGAATCGGAAAAATGTCGTTTTCGGCACCCCACGCTGACATTCCAAGTGATATTCCCTTCAGGGTTTCGGTGACCAAGTCCCCCGCACCACAGCCGGCAAACTCGTCATGGCGGGCTCTATGATCGTCTCCCTTTTCATCGTCGCATTCCCCCTCACCATGATTACAATCCAGTACTCCCACGTCCTCCGTCTCTACACCCAAAAACGCCGCCGCAAACGCATGATGCTCGAAGCCCAACGACGCAGAGAAATCGAAGCTCGTGCGAGAAAACAGGCAGCCATGAGGAGATTCAACGGCGGTGATGATGATAATGGAAGTGAGAATGGAAGCGTTTCCTCGAGTATGTTGGAGGCGTCGCGGTTTTCGATGAGCAAGGTGTTTGCCGTGCCGGTACAGAGGGTTTGGACGAATTTGTCGGTGCTGACGAATGCGTCGAGGAAGAGTATTTTGGTGAATGGGAAGAAGAGTGCGGCGGCGAGTACGGGCGGGGTGGCGATTTCGTCACCGCTTGCTGCTGGACCATCGATCAGTGCGACGGCTGATGTTGATGCTTTGAGGCAGTTGTCTGCGGATACGGTTGTCGACTCTGGAAGACCTTCGGAAACCAATGGCGGTGGTGGAGTAACTTCGTCTCCCTCTGGAATTGGTGCGTCCACTACGACTGTTGCGGAGGCTGGTCGCGCTCTTGAGAGCGTCATTGTGATTAATGATTCCGATGGAAGTGGTGGCGCGGGCGCCGCTGCTGAAAAGACGGCCCAAACGGAAAACAATATGGACCAGAAGAAAAACAATGATTTCGTGGTCGTCATCAACAGGCCGAGTAATGATACGAGACGGAGCGACCTCAGTGTCAATATCGACACGGTGACGTCTTTCCCAAGCTCCCACAACACCGTTCTTGCTTCACTGCTTTTCCAAAAGGATGCCGACCAAAGACTCGAGAATCCCGACACGGCTGCCGTCAATTCCGTGGATGCTATTGCTTCCGGTGGAAACGATAATGATAACGGTGACGATAACGGCAATTCTAACAACACGGGTAATGGAAACACTGATACAAACAACTTCACATTGAGAAGCATCACCAGCTTCTTGAGGTTCGGAAGATCGCCCGAAGATACCGCCCGCTCTGTCAGCAACTTGGGAGGCCCTAGCAGCGGCGAGAACAACAACTTCGCCTTCTTGCGTTCTCTCGCATCCAAACGGCCGCCGCTTCCCCCGCCTTTGTCATCCTTGCGCCAAAAGCGCAGGTCATTGACCACGCCGTCTTTGTCTCCTGTATCGGCGCCGGCGCCAACAGAGAACAACAACAACTCGGCGGACATCAAAGCTGGGGAATCATCAGCATCTCCGGTAACTGACACCAACTACGATTCCTCCATCTCATCAACGTCCTCCATCGACCAATGCTCAAGTCCGACAAGTCACTCGCCCAAACCAGCCGCACCCCCAACAATGAGGGTCCCGACTTCCATACCTGTAATGTTACCCATGAGTGCCGGTGCCGCTATCGTCGATTCTCATCCCCGACCAGATAGCAGCGGAAGCTGGAGGTCATCGCGTTCATCTCTGCGACCCCCGTTTGGTTCACTCACAAGTCTGAGAACCTACCCCAGTCGGTCCAAAAGTGTCGATCCAGCCATGCTGATTCCTTCCTCTCTTGATGGAAAAAGAAGTGCACCCTCGTCGCCCACAGATATCTCTGCCTCTGCAGACGGGATAGCTTCAATCAGTAGGGAACGGCACTCTTCCAAGAACCGATCAGATTCTCCTCATCATTCTCACCACTCGCATCACCACCGACACCACCGCCGAAAACGCAACGGTCGATCTTCCGGCCACCACTCCCACTCCCATTCTCATCACCACCACCACAACAACAGATCCCCAACACCCACACCGAACACCAACCTCCTCTCCCCCCCGCCGCACCCCCCCTCCATCG
>JADGJF010000583.1:0-17609 GCA_027596845.1 Quaeritorhiza haematococci | reverse complement strand
CTCGCCGTACGTCATTCTGTGACGGCCATACTCAAGTGCGATCGCCTCCGGACGCACGTTTGCCTGTCGTTCGACCAAATCCTGAAGATCAGTGAACGGAATGTCCCGCTGCGGGCCAACCTCCATCGGTTGGATGACCTGTAGTTGTTCTGCGGATATCGTCGAGAGCTGCGTGATGGTACGTGAACGGTCCTCCGTAATGATGGAGGTCAGAATGTCGTTGAAGTTTGAAGCAATGTCTTGGACAAGATCGGGTTGTAGCCGAGATGCGTCGTACGAAATGGCGACGTGCAAGTGCCCGCTTTGTGTCGGCGTCACAATCAGTTCAAGCTCATACTGCGACATCTTTCCAGAGCTTTTGAGGTATTCCATCCGGAGGGTGCTGTTAACATCTATCCCGTCGAATGGCGGAATATTTTCGAACACTACCAACGAATTGAATACCCCTTGTTCGGTGGATACGCCTGCCCAAGAATGGATATCTGCGAGTCCGACGTGGGCATGCGCAAGTGCACCGACGTAGTCATCCGTCATCTGATTCAGCAATTCCAGGGCAGTCATGTCATGAGTCATCTGCACCCGCACCGGCACAGTATTGATGAGCATACCGATGATACTATCATTCACATTTGTTAAAAGAGAAACTTTAGTTCAGCAACCCCTTCCATCCAGCAGGCGAGAAATGGATAGTTAGCAAGCAATTCACGGCAAAACCGAAACCTACCGATCGACATCACGCAAGTGAATATCGCGTCCGGAATACGTAGTCCCAAAAACGACATCGTCCAAACCCAAATACAAACGACAAACCAAACTCCACGCAGCATTGATGGCGGTGGCGACGGTAGTTGCCGTGGATTTCGTGAACAAGGCGATGTCCTCTGCCGTCACCGAGATTATTGAATCGAACTTGTTGAACTCCTTGGATTTGAGCGACGCTGACTTGCTTGTAGCAAACGATGCAGATGGTTGCACACCCCGCAGACGGTCGGTCCAGTATGCCTTCGATTGCTCCATGTTCCTCGCGGACAAGCACTCCACAAAGTCAAACATAGTGGGTCTGGATGCTGATGTTATCCCATCGTATGCATTCCGGAACTCCTCGACAATCGAAGAAAAGGACCAACCATCATAGAGAACGTGATGGATACTCAGGACCATGTGGTATTCGGCCGAGTCAGAGAACGGCGTCTCTGCGATGGTGAACCGAAACAGAGGCACATCTGTCAAGCGGAATCCGTGAAGACTATCTGACCGAAGGAATGATTCCTGATTTTCCTCCCTCTCCCAAGTCTCGAAGCTAACAGGAACGCTCGGCAAATGCTTTAGTACAATCTGATAAATGCCAGTAGTTGTCGAAGCAAATGTCGTACGGAAAGAGGGGTTGGCGGCGACAAGACGTTCGACGGCGGAGACTAAGCGTTGCGGATCGACCTCGCCAGAAAGCCCCCATACGTGCTGAATAGAATATGATGAGGGATCTTTCTCCAACAACGCTAGCAACCCCGATTGCAAAGCGGTTGCGGGGTAGGCTTGGTCGATATTGTCAGTGTTACCGGAGATGTTTGAGACGTGGCTTGTTTGAAGCTCGTTCACGATGGTTTCGCTATAATCATATGAAAAGAGGTGGTTTCTTTAGACATCGAATCAGCTGAGGAGTGACCCCTACCCTTGTGTCTCACAAACGCGCTGGCAACAAATGGATATCAAGTCCATCAATCCGCACTATGAACCGAGAGATTTTGAAGAAACAAACCTTCGAGCAGACATAACGCGACGTTCTTCAGCCACACGCACGTTTGTTGAAGACTCAGTCTCAGATACTGATGCTGTCATGAGTCTAAGTGTCGAGTTCCGGAAAATCGTCTCCGTGGTAATCCTCCATCCAACCTCCCGACACCTAATCATGAGGCGAACTGCCGAAATTGAGTCACCGCCAATAACGAAGAAAGAGGTTTCGCGGTTGATGGATGACTCTTCAACTCCCACAACAGAAGCCCAAAGTTGTGCCATCTTGATCTCATTCGGGTCTGTGGGAGCCTCTCCGTCATCGATTTCCACGACGTGCTTTCGGAGGGTACGGTAGTCGACCTATTCAAAGACGAGGTTGGCATAAGTTGAGAGGTTGACTCACAGAAAGGGAGCCCTACTTTCATTCAAGAAGAAATCTCTTCGCAAGCCTACCTTTCCATTGTTATCCATCGGGAACGTTGGCAGCGCAACAATAGCTGACGGAATCATATAATTCGGAAGTTGCCCAACGAGTTTCGAACGTAATGCATGAACATCAACCTGTTCCGGCACCACAAACGCGACGAGGTCATTGTCCTTCACCAAGACCGCAACCCCGACAACACCCATGTTGCCTCCAAAAGTTTCAAGAGCCCTCTTCACTTCCGAAATCTGAATCCGATAACCTTTGACCTTGACGTAGTCAACGTCGGTTCTCCCAACGTATTCTACTCTCCCATCTGCAGTCCATCGAGCTCCATCACCGGTATCGTACATGGTTTCTCCCTCGTTGAAAGGATCAGGCACAAAGCGGCGTTTTGTTTCTTCTGCTAAACCAACATACCCGCGACCAACACCAATACCGGATATGAAAAGCGTCCCGACAACACCCAACGGCACAGGCAAAAGCGTCTTCCGATCCAAGATGTAACATCTCGAGTTCGGAATCGGCCGACCAATCGTCACCCTCTCATCGGTTGGAAGTAGCTGTGTGGTGTGAGCGACAATAGTGGTTTCCGACGGACCATACCCATTCACAAGACGAACCCGACCCCCCCATTTCTCAACGAGGGCAGGAGGAACCGGTTCACCAGCCACAAGAACCCATTTCAAAGGCGAATCAACACCAGGTTCAGGGATTCTTGACAACCCCGTGGGAGTTATCATCATATGGGTTACGCTTTGCAAGACTTCTTCGAGGTGTTCGTCATCACGCAAGACCAAGGTGGCACCGAATGAGAGAGCTCCCCAAATTTCCCATACGCAGACGTCGAACGTGATGGCCATGAATTGTAGCATACGGGAGCCAGGCTGGATAAGGAAATTCTCTTCGGTGAGTACAATGTTGGCGGCACCGAGGTGTTCTTGTTGACAACCCTGTCAAAAAAAGATTGAACATTGCGGTGAGAAAACACTTGAGTTGGATTTGGGATGAATGGGGAAAGGCTTTTTTCTTTCCACTGTGATTTTCGCCATGGAGGCTGTAATTCGCTTACCTTGGGTACGCCAGTCGTACCTAGCATCAATAGAAAACAACAACGAATGAGAACAGTCTTTTGTCAGCGAATATTTACGAAAAATCAATAACGAACGCAGCCTGTATCAGCAGAGTGCCAACGATTTCATGACGGTCATTCAGGCACACTTCGGCACTAAATTCACCACACTTGCAACCTACCAGACGTGAAAACAACATAAGCAAGATTTCGTGGACTCGCATCTGGCCAGCGAATCAACTCCGGCACATCCTTCCCACCACCAGATCCCATCCCATCATACTCAACGCGAATCACAGCGCCCCCAAAGTCACTGGGAACAGCCCCAGCATCCACCTCCGTCGTCAAAAGCACCTTCTCATTCTCCGTCGCCTTCACAATCTGCGAAATACGAGATGCAGGGTACGCCGGATCTATCGGAACGTAAGCACCACCCGCCTTCAACACAGCGAGTTCGGCGACAACCATTTCGATTCGTCGGGATATGATGACACAGACGCATACATCCGGACGAACACCCAAAACCTGCAACCGATGCGCAAGAATCGTACTAAGGGTGTCGAGTTCCCCGTATGTTATAACTCGTTTGGAAGGTCCCACACCCTGTTCAATAGCGGGGTGGTCAGGTTGGAGTCGCGCTTGCTCAATAAAAGCCTCATGCAAGTAATTGTATTTGATGTCCTTCACGGTTCCTTTCTCAAAGCGTCGGAGCAACGACAACTCGTCAGCAGGAAGAGAGGAGGCAATATCGGACACTAGTCGTCTGTCATCATCACCGTCCCCGAAAGAAGAAGATTCTACCATCAACTTCAAAACGTGATGGAACCGCTTCGCTACTAACTGAGCGGCCCATTCACTGAGGCTAGATTTATCGTAATGGAACTCGACGCGGTGACCTTGACTTTGCGGGAAGGCAACCAATTCGAGTTGATACACGCGGAAGGCTCCAGACATGGGGGTGTGATCCTCGACAGAGAGCGGGTGATTCGAAGGGAGTTTCAAAACGCCGTGATTCTCGTATGTGAGCACTGTGTGGAAGAGCTGTTGTTCTGCGTGCTCTCCTGAAATGCCCGCCCAGTTTCGAAGGGAGGTAAGATCTACATGCGCGTGTTTGCTGCTGGCGATGTGTTGAGCGGTGATGTAGTTGAGCAAATCGCTAACTTTCTCGACTCCGGAGGAAGAAAAGTTGACGCGGCAGGGGATTGTGCTGATGAGTGTACCGACCAATCTGAACAAGATAAAATAGAGAAGTTGGAAGACAATTAGTTTCTGCCATGTAAAGAATATGTCTTCACGAATCAAGGACAAAAAGGACCATGAGATCAAGATCACACATCAACGTTTCGAAACTTACCTATCAACATTTTCCAAAGCAATATCACGTCCAGACACCACGCTCCCAAACACCACATCAGCCACATCACGGCTGCATTGCTTCAAAACGATAGACCAAGCCGCTTTGAAAATACTAGCCACAGTGGTTTTCGCTCGGCTCGCGTATCTCTTCAAATCCGACATAGACGGTTCCTCCACAACCATGCACAATCGCCCATCCCCGTCTTCTGATTTGACCATAGCAGTCGTGCTTGACGCTTGGAATAGCGGAACCGCAGGCTTGATTCCCTCTAATTCCTTGCGCCAGAACGCTTCCGCCGAGGTCATATCACCTGACGCCTTCGTGTAAGCCACAAAGTCGACAAACGAAGGGGCATTTTCGATGGTGCTTGTTTCGCGGCTGACATCATGCACGGCAACGCGGCGTTCATATGCGGCGAATATGTCGTCAAGAATCAACTCAAGGGACCAACCATCGAACAAAGCATGAGAGATCGTCAAGAGGAGAATATGCTGGGTTGCTCCCACACGTGCAAGACCAAATCGGAGGATGGCTGATTCGGTGCTTTGCGCGGTGATGCAAAACCCGCGTTTGGACTCCCGTTCCAAGAACTCCGCAACGCACTCGTCCACCTTCTCCTCCGACCACTCCATGCACTCCTCCGCGTTCGCCCAAACATCACCCGCTCCAACCGACTTCCAAGCAATCTGCAAGAACGTTCCCTCCCCAGACGAAAGGCAGAATGTTGTTCTAAGAATGCTGTGACGTTGGACAGTATCGAGGACGGAGGCACGGAATTTCGCTTCATCGAAATCACCACGAATGACCCATGCGTATTGCATAGCGAAACGGGAGGGGTTTCGGACAGTCGCGGTGAGGAAGTTGGTTTGGGTGGAGGTGCAGGGGTAGATTGCTTCGACATCGCTCGCTGATCGTCCCATGCTTTCGATCAATGTTGTTATTTCAGAGGTCATTTCGATCCTGATATTGAAGAACGGATGGTAATGTCAGCATGTGACAAAGAAGGGTATAAAAGCAACGCGCAAACCAAGGAGGGAGAGAAACGTGCCAGAAATTGGTGAGAAAAAAGAATATTGAAATCCTACTCACCGAATGTCCCGTTGGCTAATCACCCTTTCATCAGGCAAAACAAACTGATTCACCAAAAGCTCCTCGATCTGCTCTGCCATCTCTCGAACCGTCGGGTTCTCCAAAATATGGTTGGCGGTAATCGTCGATTTATTCAACCCAAACGTGCGCTTGCACGCCGCAGCCAAATGAACAGCAGAAATCGAATCCCCTCCCAAACTAAAGAAAGGAACGTCCAACCCAATTCCACCAGACTGGGTAAGTGAAGACGATGATCCGTATGTTTCATCTGCCTCGTAACCAAGAACCTGTTCCCACAATTTCGCGACTTGGATCTGAGTCTCGGTTTGAGGGAGGGCGATAAGATCAGTGTACTCTGACGGAATCGCTTCTGCAGGCAGGTTCAACCATTCGGACAAGGACGGGATGAGGTGAGCGTTTTCTGCCAGACCTCCTGACCGCAGGAGGGTTGGTTCCATCGCACAAATCATACCATCCGGTGTCCTAGTGGCTCGGATTACGGGGACTTGATAGCGTTTAGAGGAGTTTTCATCAGCTGAGGCGGGTTGATTGTCATTCTCGGGGAGGTGATCTTGGATAAGTACGAGCTGTTGGAGTGAGTCGAAAGAGGCGCCGGCTTGCATCAAGTGGCGCAGAACCGAAGGAGTCGTTGTCAAGACCGAAATCGTTCCGGCAGTCAGCTCTTCCTTGACTACCCTCAACCGCGGATCCGTTTTCTTGACAATACGACTTGTGCTCACATCTCGTAACGCTTCCACATCAACCCCACAATTCAACTCATACATTTTCGAGACACTTTCCAAAACGACGCGAAGATCGTCTTGCTTGCGAATCATTGCTGGAAGGTACGTCGAAGTCGTCGAACTACCAGAAGCCTCAAGTACCTCATTGATGCTTGACCGGAGAGTGGCATGCGGTCCGATTTCAATAAATATATCGACCTTGGAAGAGCCCATCAGGTGTTGCAGGGCTTGCTGGAAAAGCACAGGACGTTCGACGTAGTTTCGCCAGTGGGATGCCGGAAGTGTCTTGTCGGAAACAACAGTTCCTGTCACCGTGGAAACCATGACGCAAGGGTTCTTGTTGTTGGCGGAAAGATTTTTGGAGGTCGAATGCGAATTAAGAACTTGTTGGGCGATTGCATCCTCGTAGGCATCGACCCAGGAGTTGGCGTAGGCTTTCGCATGGAGCGCACCATCGATGTTCAAAACCCTTGAAAACACCTTTTGAGGTCTACCCGTCGCCGACTTGTCGATGGTTACGTCCTTGAGCGAGTTGCGAAATTCGAGCACGGCGGTCTTGTCTCCAGCGATGGTAATGTTGGTGGGCGAGTTGTAAGCAACGATCTCGAGCCTGTTTTTCCACCCAGAAAGGCGTTCGCGCACTTGTGAAGCAGGCAAACCAACAGCTGCCATCCGACCGGGTCCGAATTCCTGGACGAGCGGATCATGGACGTCACCTGCAGCGCGCGACATGTACTGGCCACTAAGGTAGGAAAGAATAATGGCCTGCTCGAAAGAAAGCTTCCCCGCGCAGTATGCAGCCGCAAGTTCACCGGAAGAATGCCCCACAACCGCGACCGGGTCCACCTTCAAAACTGTGCGCCAAAACTCCACAAGCGCGAGCTGAAGTGCCGTGATAATGGGATGAGTGTACTCGAGCTTGTTGAGATTTGATTCCTCCTCATCTTTCAACAGTTCAGCTGGAAGGAATCGCGAGAAGGAAAAGATGTAATATTTTTAGTATCATCATCCTTTTCGGATTTTCCAAGAAACAAAAACGCAGGGTCGGTGGGAATCAAAAATGAAGCCAGTTGTAACTTGAAAAACAGAACACAATTTCACACTTACAGACAATCGTCCAGGAAGGAGGGGATGGCAAAGTACTAAGTACGGCGTCACAGCGTACCAAAACGTCCATAACCACCGACGAAGCTTGCATCAAGCGTCGACCCATGCCAACCCTGCAGCGAGAAGCAGATTGAACAGGAATAATGAAGAAACATAGAAGTGAGCAAGGATTGAATATGGTGGTAGCGAAAGCAATAAGAATTCTCAAAAATTCATTTTCAAAGTCTGGGGGGGAGGGGGAAGTGGAATGGAGTAGTAATGATGAAAACATACCATTGCGAACCCTGCCCCGAGAAAACGAATGCCACTTTCGGGGACAAAGAACCAGACGACGAGGTAGAAACTGCTGGAGCGACGAGTCTGTTTCTTGCGGCGACCGCAAACTCTTGGAATGAGTTGACGACCGTCGCCCAACAGAATCTACCCGTGTCATTCTCTTTCCCCTCTGGTGCAATGAAGTGTTGGATGAAATCAGGAAGAGTGGGTCGAGCGAGTGCAGAGTGGTGAGAAGAAGCATCGATGGAACCGATGGCGCGAGCGACGTTGTGGGCGGTTTGGATGGTTTGAAGGAGTTCATTTTCAGAATCATTTGACAGGCAGATGAGTTCTCTTGGGAGACTTTGGGAGAGTTCCCAAAAATCCAGGAGTACCAAAGTTCCGCAGTTATACAGGGGCACGAAAATGTCCCAGGGATGAACAGGAGCGCTGCCGATAGTTGCAAACGTCGCCGTCGCCGCGGTAGACAACCCCGAGAGTGCCGGATGCGATTTAAGAAATTGGTCGAACTGGGCGTGGGTTAACTGGAGGAAAAAACCAGGAAAATGTAGTTGATAAGGAAAACGGTGTTGAGACATATACCAGGGTAGAAAAGGAAGAGAGGAAGCAATTACAAGATGCACCAGGAACAAGGAATAAAGCCGTTTTGCAATGGACGGCAGGGAAACAACTTTCAATAAACTATAGTATACTCACCTCAATATTATTAAAATGAAACGCGATATTTTCCCCAGTTGCATTCTTGGTGACGTTGAGAATGGTTTCTGTCACGTCGTGAACATTGCCATCAGCTGGGATGGCGATTTCCAGAACTGGCAACGACGCGAGCGAAAGAGACGCCTTGCCAGCGATCTCTGGGGCGACAAGCAGCGCATCAGAATCCAAATCACGGCAAGCACGCAAAGCATCCAGGAGAGTAACCTCTGCGTGAGATGTAGAAGCTGGAGTGACTGGGACGACCACGGCGCCTACAGACCAAATTGCCAAACAGGCGGCAACCATTTCCCAAGGACGCAACGCACAAACAGCGATGCGAGAAATGCGAGGAGCTTTGAGGGTTTCCTTCTCGTCGACATCTGGCTGGGCGAGGATCGGAGTGTTGACGAGCAACTGGGCCGCAAGTTGGTGGGCGGCGCTTCCCAGACTTCCATAAGTGAATTGTTGATTTGAAGGGGTGCAGCGGATGGCAACAGCGAGGTTGTCCGGAGTAAAGGCGCCGGCAAGGGCGACGACGGCGAGAGTATCGGAGGGCGTCGACGTCACCATTGCTGCGGTAACTGTGTCAGGGAGTAACGGCTGTATATTCCCGGCGTGAGCGCTGTGGTGTGTGTGTTTGTCAGGCAGATTCGTAGATCTTTGAAACTCTCAAAAAGAAAGAAGAAATTCCAGGGAGGCAAGCGGCAGGGCCAGGGGGGTTCAAAGGGAAGCAAAAACCAAGTGGCGGTGGGCGATCGCTGGTACCACTAATCGAGCTCACGTCCAAAAAAGGAAAGTTTTTAAAAAAAAAAGAAGGAAGAAAGGAAGGAAGGAAAAAAGCGTGGAAGAAAAAAGGCTCGATCAGGGCGCTGGTGAATCGGTGAATCGGTGGAAATCATGATCATGGAACCACGAAAACTTTTTTTATAAATTGTACATATAATACATCTTTACATCTTGGTGCGCGGTTCCACGGGTTCAACTCCACCCACCCACACTCTGAAGCAGAGTTCGCCCCAAGTTAATTCGTGAATCTCACCGCCGCCGATTCGTATTCGTATTCATATTCACAAGCCATACTTCATAGAACCGTCAATCGTTTTTCTCATGCAATGTAATAGCCTGGTGATAGCCGTTGTCATCGAATCCCTTGAAGATCTTAATGCGCCGGTTAAGGTGGTAGTAAGTCCACATGCTGTGATGCCAACATTCATTAAAGGGGTAACTATTGAGTTTAACCCTGTTCAACTTGTGCTCGATGCCAGTACTTTGGAATCATAAATGGTGGTAATACGTACTGTACTGCAGAGGAAGAACAATGAAGACGCGCGGAACACATAGTTTGATGGCCTTTGTCCACGCTCAAAAAGGAGCTCAACTTGAAAGGACGCTCACCTCGAACAAGGGGAAAGACTATCACTAAATCTTTCAAATACAAGGAATTGTGGAAATTGATGAAGGCAAGGTTGAGAAGCTGTTGAGGAATGATCCAACCATTGTATTAATAGAATGCATATGTTCGAATGGGGAAGGTTAGTCACCGCGCGGAGGGTTTCTTCCCCCGAATCCGCGTTGAAAATTCCGCTCGAACTTCAAGGCGTTGTGCAAATTCCACACAGGGCGTTGTGTCGTTCTGCGAATCGATCCTTCTTCCTTCATATGCCACAAACAATACAAAGCACAATAGAACGACATGACTCATTGACAAGAGACTCAAGACAACCCGTGAAAATCTGTGCCAAATTGAATTCCACAACAGTGGCTGCAATGGAATTCATGCCAGGTTCAACGTTGGATGTGTTGGTGGATTATGTTGCGCGTTCGCGATACTGCTTGAATGTTGCGTGCCATTTTCCATCAAAATAGTTTGAACTTCGTGTGGTCAGACTCTTTCTTCCGCTCTGTCCTGTCCGTCTCGAGGCATTTACCGTTTTCTACTATATATATATGTGTGGAGGGTCAGATGGAAGGTTGCTATTGCTTCAGAGTCCGCACACATCACAGTTGCCAAGTCTCCTCCCGAAACGGCGCCCCTATATTTCATATCATCCCGCGCGGTAGTGTTTCAACAACGTGGATCGTGCAACTGGATGCACATGGTGCTGATATCATGCCCTGAATTGCTGTGACATGTCATTTTACGGTGATAAATCCAGTCATGCTGACCGTCACTCTCAACAGGCCTGGACCCCAACTGGTAATAGGCAAGTCGAACAGTTATATATGCAGTGCATAAAAAGGGGGTGCCTCAAGAACAACACGTAGCGTTTGAGATCTTTCCTGTAATAAATAACTTGGTTCTCCTAGTATGTCTGCGTGGTTCGTCTCTCGATTGATGCAGAGCTTTGTTCAGTTTCGGTTTCGGTTTCGGGAAACCATGACTGTGTCGTACAAACAGAAAATTCAAACTCCGATCTGTCTTGCAGACTTACGGACTCTCCTCCCCCGCCGGTCCCCCCCAACGACAAACCTGAATGACCATTTTTTTTGAAGTCTGGTTCTCTTACTATTCTACTCCCTCATTTTTTCCTTACTGTCAAAATCATCCCCTCGTTACTCACATTCCTTCTCAACCACATCTCTCCCGGACCGATGGCCACGCGCCAACATTGAAGAGTTTGACGAGATTCCCAGAACAGTGAAACTGATTGACGGCCACGGGCAGGCAGATATATGAGGTGGGAGGTGGTACGATGTGGTAATATTCGACTCTTTCGGTCAGTCTCAGACTGATAACTGCCTTGAACGTGAATGTGACGTCCATGATCTTGGACTTTAGAAGGCATGATTGTGTATATTTGCACACTGGTAGTTTCTTCCCGCATTCCCAATTGATGTTCCACACATTTTCCGTATAAAGAAACCTTGCTCCACCGAACCCGAGAGGTTTTTGCTTTGAAATTCGCACATTATTAGTACCATACTCAGAACTGTGACAGTGATCTCCCACAGCATTTACTATTCACATGCATCAGTAGTCTGAGAGTCGCCAGCGTCCCATGCTGCATGGAATACTAGAAATCTTGCCAACTTGAAATCTTCCTACCACTGCCTTCATCATTTTCATCCACCGACGACTCAAATCTATCCTCTCCTATAGCACTGCGCATGCAAGCAAGTTCTAACTTCGAATTCGGCTTCAAAGCCCAGCTTTGGCGAGATTCCTGCTCTCACCTCACCCACTATCTTCCTGAAGGGAAACTTGTTTCCTATCCAAGATTCCAATGCCGATTTTTCGGTTGCTCATCTATGCGTATTGCCATCTTGAACGTCGACTGCGCATGACGGTCTTTTGCCTACCTTCTTTAGGGGTAAAGATAGAATGCGATGATCGCCCATAGAATCAAGAGATCCCATTGCAAGGCACTATTAGCGTCTAGGGGATGCCTGATGCAACATCCGCCGAGTTGCGCATTCTTGAGGGGATTCGCCCCCCTCAACAATCCACAAAGTCCTCCAAATGATGGAGTGAGAGAAGGCTGCTTGAAATTCGGGAGAGAAGGGAACTTGAAAGAGAACAACCCGGGTGCGCGGAAATACACACACAGAAATGCTGCGAGGCTGAATCATCAGGACCCCGGGGTTGCATAATTTGTTAGCAACTGAAGGGTGTGTTTTGGGGGGAAGAACTTGAAAATCATTGCTGGCGCCGGATCAAAACAGGAAACCGCCTTCCTGTCGCCATTCTACTTGTCAATCAGTTTTTCTGAGTACTTGTCACAGCGAGAGTATCGGTGAGCTTTCCCGCCATGTTGTCTCTTCAATATTCCGGAGTTACTGTACTGATGCCACGAGAATCAACATACATTCCAAATTATGCCGTTCTCAGATTATTCCTTTCCTTCTGTTATGAGAAGCAGCTGCTGCGCTCATCACTTTCCAGGTTTCCAAGAACGGTTTGAGCAAGATTTACTTTACACTTGGAATCCCTCGGCTCCTCACTTATAAGCAACGTAAGAAGTCTTAGATCACAATGGCATCATCCTGCGGCTTTCAGTGAGGAAGGGTGGTTTCGAGCCTAAGTTTTGAAGATTTGGAAAAATATAAACACTTGAATCGAACCCTCAATGTGCTCTCAATCGAACCAATGCAACGAAACCTCTTACCCCAGTTGCGGCTTGCCCCTCGCGAACATGTCGCCTCCACGTGAAACACAAGGAGGAAAGCAATCGCCAAGAACAGATGAACTTTCAACATGAAAATCGCGAAAAGAGGCGGTGGTGACGTACAAGTGAAAATGCAAAACAAGCATGCCTTCAATGATTGGATAAAAATGACGTTCCAATTGAAAAATGATGGCGTAAAGAAATTGGGCGTGAATGGGCGTGGACGAGTGGGGGGCAGGCCGCAGCCCCACAGACACGATATGAGAGCGCATGACAGCATGTGTGTCAAATAATTGGAAACACCAGCACAGACACACAATGTGGATTGCCCTTTGAACGGGAAGGACCCCGTGATCGGACCAATGAAAAACGGGAGCTTAGGGCATGGACATTTTTAAAATCTAAAAAAAAAACAAAGCAAAAAAGAAGGGCAAAAAAAAAAAAATACGGTCACAACTTTTTTTCTTTAATGCTTATGTAACACAAGTGACACGAGACCGGGTACCCTTGGCGCCGATGATCGACCGGCACAACATGCATAACCACGATTTTTTTGCTGCCTGGTCTTCTGTTGATCTGAGTGTATCAGGTAGCTTGGAGCTTGGAGAGCATTCAAGTTTCGTCGCTCTTTGAGGCATAGCGCGATTTACTGCCACAAAATACTTTCAAGTCATGCTCGGCGGTCAAGTCAAGTCCGGCGCCACCGCCCATCCTCCTGCGACAAAGTCTACGGCAAACGGCGGAGTTTTCCAAAATTCCAACTCCGACAATGATAATCCTTCCTCAACTTTCTCGGAGGGAATGGCCGCCGTCACGACTGTGGACGCCTCGCCCTCTAATTCTGCAAACCCGACAACCTCCACACCATTGACCCATGACCTGATGATCATGGCGAAACACATCAACAACAAGCTGAGGTTATCCTTCCTCTACGATCAAGACAGCCACTCTGGAGATCAAGTCGCTGCCCTCGCAAACTCCTGGCTTACTTCCCTTCAGGAAATCGTCAAACACACCCAGCACCCAGACACTATCGGCGCTTTCACCCTTGAAGATATGCCTTTGATTCGCTCTCAAACAACTCTCGACGAAATACTCTCCGTGCACCTCCCTGCTCTGCGAATTCCTGCTCGTAATGTGGAGGACATCTACCCAGCAACTCCGCTTCAGAAAGGTCTTGTCATTGCAATGATGCGCGACCCTTCTGCATACACAGTCCAGCACGTCTATGAACTTGACCCCTTGCCCAAGGAGGCCCTAGAGACAGCAAACGGAACCGTCAACGCTGTTGTTTCGGCCGATACGAAGGATGCGCAGTTGGATATGCTTTCGAAATGGCTCGCTAGCGTTTGGAACATGGTCGCTGCTCAGCACCCCATCCTCCGTACCGCTTTCCTGTCCACCTCCCAGGACATGTATCAGATGGTATTACGACAAGCCCCTTGCAACTTTGACACTTGCGTCTGGACTGCCAACTCCTACGACCAGTTCAACAACAGATTGAAGACTTTGCTCAAGGAAGACCGGGAGCGTGGATTCTCTCTCACCGATACTTGCCTCGTTCGGTTCAAACTCATCAAGGCTCTTTTTGCAGGTAAGTTTACTGCAATCTTGAAAGCAGTCTCGAATTACAGACGCAATTTCGTTGTTCTTCTCTTCTTCTTGCTCTGTTTCTTCTGTTTGTTATTCTACATGTTTTGTTCTTATCATTGCAAGCATAAAGCTAATCTAATAAACCATTTTATATTGTTAGGAGACGATAAACCCAAATTCTTCTTGATTTTCACTAACCATCATGCAATCCTCGATGGATGGTCCATGCCCATCCTCATGTCCGATTTTACGAGCGCCTGCAACGGAATCGACATTCAGTCGAACTTCCGCCCTCCTTTCCGTGAATATGTCGAATTCATCTCAAGTCTCGCCGATGACGAGGAATCCGAGGCTTTTTGGAAGCAGGTTCTTGAGCCAATTTCCCCCTCCTCCCCACTTCCTCTCCCTCGACCGCCCCAGGATGTCATTGACAACCAATATTCTGGGCTGGAGAGGTACCAAACCCTTGTTTCCGTGTTCGACCACGCCAGAGGCAAGCAGACATCTCTCAAGTCTTTTTGTTCGCGCTTGGGAATCACCATCAATATCTTGCTGCGCGCTTGTTGGACCCTCACCCTTCGTCATTATTCGCGTCGTAACGATATTGTGTTTGGCACGGTTTTGTCTGGCCGTGACGTTGATTTGCCAGACGTGGAGAAGTACGTGCTGTTCTTGTTCATTTGTGTGTCTAAAAAACACAAAAAGAAACTGTTTTACGCGAGAAACTGTATCTTGACGACAAATAATAAATATATGTATTATATTTTCCCCCAAAAATCAGAATGGTCGGTCTTTTGATCAACACAATCGCAATTCCCGTGGTTGTGGAAGATGATCAGAAAATCATCGATCTCCTCGACGCCCTTCAAGATTTCCACGTCGAATCTCTCTACTTTGGCCACGCAGCTCTCAGCGAAGTTCAGCGCTGGGTGCAGCCAACAACCGCCGCCGCTCAGCAATTGTTCCACAGCTTGATCGTTTTCGAAAACTATCCAAATGTTGGCGGAACTGGTGACGAAAAGGCCGTGGAATTCGGTATGAAGCTTTGTTCTGCGAAAGAGGAAGTCGATTACCCGCTCGCTGGCGTGTTCGGTATCGCCAACGGAGTCTTGGCTGCAAGTTTCAAGTACGATGCGTGCGTCTACCAACGTGAGGATATTGAACGGGTCGCGGCGACATTTGATTCCATCCTCCAACGCATCGTCATGTCGGCCTTGTTTCCATCAGGATCGAATTCTGTTCCATTCGCAAAGATGACCGTCGCCACCTTGGACGCGTTCTTGGACAAGAAACTCTTTGATAGCCTGCATGAGTTCCAGTTTGCGCCTGAGTTGTCCTTCGCCCACCCCGACTCCACGCGTGATGAACGGTTGCTTCACGTGGCGTTTGAGATGCAAGCCGAAAAACGTCCCAACGCAATCGCGGTGCAGCAAGATGGTTTTGGTTCCATCACTTACGGGGAGCTCGAAAAACGGTCAAATGTGTTGGCATGGAAAGTCAAAGAAGCACTTGCAGCCACCACAAACAACAACACCGCGGAAAAACAGCAGCCCGCTTTCCCCATTGTCGCCGTCTTGTGCTCTCGCTCAATCGAAATGGTCCTCGGCATTCTGGCCGCGCTCAAAGCCGGTGCAGCCTACGCACCCATGGATCCTGGGTTGCCGAAAGAAAGACTCAAGTTCATGCTTGCCGATGCGGGATGTTCGGTCATTCTTTCCACCAGCGGTGATATGAGTCAGGTGGTTGAGATGATTGAACCAGCGCGGGCTGCGTTTACCGTTATTGATATATCGCAGGAGATGTGTAAGAGTTTGGAAACGTTGAGTGGCAGCGTTGTGGTTAAACCTCCTGAAGTGGCGACTCCGGCTTCTCCGGCATACACCGTTTACACGTCTGGTACGACTGGCAAGCCTAAAGTGAGTAATGAGAGAACAGAATGCATCTTGCTTGTGACGTTCGTAATGGTGTTTCAGAAAAAGGTGCGAATAAGGTGCGAATAAGGAATTCGTTTTCTTTGCTCCCTTCTTTCTTTTTCTTTCCTTTTTTCTCTTTATTTCTTGGAAAATCCATTTAGGGAGTCGTTGTTCACCACGGAGGCGCAACCAACTTGGTGATGTGCTCAAACATTGATTCTCGCCTTCAACTCGGCGTCACCCCCACCTCCCGCGTGATGCAATTCATGGGTATCGGTTTCGACGGAGCTGTTTGGGAAATCTTCCTTGCCCTCTCTTTCGGTGCTACACTCGTTCTCCGCAACGACGCGACTATACTGAATGACCTCAAGACCGTATCCCATCTCATCATTACTCCGACTGGTCTTTCGCAACTTAAACCAGAGGAGTACCCTAACCTGGAGTGTATCATCGCCGTGGGGGAGGCGTGTCCGTTGTCACTTGTGGAGAGGTGGCTTGCTGGGCCTACTGCTGAGGGTATGATGATGGAACGGCGGTTTGTGAATGGGTATGGGCCGACGGAAACTTCGATTGTCTCGCATGCTACCAGGTTGTATGCTGGGAAACCAGTCACGATCGGTCAACCAACCGCCAACACCATCACCTACATCCTCGACGTTACCAACAACCGTCTCGTTCCTAAGGGTGTACCAGGCCAGATTTTCATCGCTGGTGTGGGTGTCAGCAAAGGGTACCTCAACAACCCCGAACTCACCGCCACAAAGTTCATTCACGATCCTTTCTCGCCGCAGCATTCAAATGGCTTGATGTATTGCACTGGGGATTTAGGCAGGTGGACTTCAGAGGGTCACATTGAGTACCTTGGCCGTACAGATGACCAAGTGAAGGTCAAGGGGTACCGTATTGAGCTTAACGAAATCGCGTTGGCTATGAATCAGTACCCTGGGATCGTCAGTTCTTGCGCTGTTGTGGTGAAAGGCGAAAACGACAACCAGGTTCTTGTTGGGTTTTATGTTACTGGTGATGGTGGTGAGGAGATTGATACAAGGGCACTAAGGGCGATGGTTGTGAGGGTTTTGCCGAGGTATATGGTTCCGGGGATGTTTATTGGGATGGCGGAGTTTCCGATGACTACGAACGGGAAGGTGGGTAGTTTTTCTTTTGTTTTTTTTTGTGTGTGAATGCGCGTGTGTGTGTGTGTCCTCATCAGAATATGTTGTCTTGTTATTGATGAAAGACTCACCTGGCTGCATTCCTCAATTTTCTTCCCTCCCTCTTTCATCTCTTTCCGAAAATACCATCATCACAACAGGTAAACCGGCAAAAACTCACCGAAATCGCTCTAGCGCAACTACCCACCCACTCCCTCGAAGCCTCCACCGTCTTCACCCCCCCCACCCCCCCCCAAAAACCAATCGCACAACGTTGGTGGCCTGTTCTCGGCGGCGCCGGCGCCCAAAGCGGGGTAGGGACGGGGGTGGGTGGGTTTGGGGGTGGTGGCA
>JADGJF010000582.1:0-17632 GCA_027596845.1 Quaeritorhiza haematococci | reverse complement strand
AAACAAGACCTAGTCCGCCAAGTAATCCCCACCCTCAACGCCGACAACATCCGCACAATCTGCACCGACCTCTCCAACCTCCAAAACCGATTCTTCAACGGCACCTTTGGCGTACAAGCCTCGGATATGGTCTTTGCGAGAGCGCAGGAAATTGCTGCGGCGTCGCCGAGGAAGGATGCGATTAGTGTGAGGAGGGTGAGAGTTAGTAATTTGATGCAGGTGAGTAAGGCACAAAAGCATGATTTGCAACTGACATCCCGCACTTGTCCTGTATTTGCTGATGTCGTAGCCAGAGAGGCAAAAAGCATTGACGGATTTATTTGAATCTACGAAACCCAGTACAACGTAGTCGTCCAAATGCGTGGACAATCCGAGAAAACCATGATCGTTGGTTCGCATCTTGACACGATGAACAATGAGCCGTTGAGGAATTTCCAGGGGGCACCGTTTATTCCTGATGTTGCTTCGAGTCCGGGGGTTCCGATTACGTTCAATCCGGAGGCGGCTGCGATTTTGGCGCAAGCGCGTGCACCTGGTAAGCAATTCGAGATTTGTTTCCAACTTTACGTTCTCTAAGTCTACTCTCGTGATGAAAATGTAACTTATTCTGAATTGCCATACTACTTTTACCCCGTGACGAATGAAACTCTCAGGTGCCGACGACGACGCCTCCGGAGTCGCCACAACCCTCGAAATCTTCCGCGCCCTCTCCCTCTCCCCCCAACCCCTCTCCCTAACCTGGGAATTCCACTTCTACGCCGCCGAAGAACTCGGTCTCCTCGGCTCCACCGCCGTCGCCCTCGAATGGGTCCAAACCCAACGCCGCGATATCGCCGCATACCTCAACCTCGACATGACGGCGTTCGTTTCCCCTGGGAGTGTCCCTGCTATTGGGTTGTTCAACACGTCTACGGATGATGGGTTGACGGAGTTGGCGGAACGGGCGGCGAGGGAGTATGTGGGGGTTAGGACACAGAGGTTTGGGTTCGCGGCGGGGAGTTCGGATCATGCGGCGTGGTTTAAGAATGGGATTCCGACGGTGTTTCCGTTTGAGGCCGCGCAGGTTGATAATAGGAACTTCCACACTTCAAACGACACACCTGATAAACTCAACTTCACTCACGCTGCTGAAATCGGTCGACTTGCAACAGCCATTATCATCGAACTCGACGGTGCTGCTGGGGTACCACCTTCAACTGCAACCGCAACTGCAACTGTAACTGCAACAGCTCTAGCGACCGGTCTCGCAACCGCCACTGCCGTCGCGGGTGCTTTTGAAACTGCTGTAGCGACGGCGACGGCGACAGCTGTTAGTGGTGGTGCACTCCCGACTTCTGACACGGTTATTAAGGTTGCGGCGGAATTACCGCGGAAGGTTGCGGGGATGAGTGTGTTGATGGAGGCTGCGTTTGCGAAACCGGGGCAGGCTCCGGCGTTTTACCTCTAAGCAAAAGCAGGAGCAACCCTCCGTTGCGCAACCGCACACCCCGCACACCCCGCACACCACACTCCGGCCTTCTTCCCGCCGTACATGGTGGTTGCCATGGCCAAAGTGAGAAGTGATCATGTACAAATGTAGCATGTGTACAGAACTCTCGATGTGGATCTTTTTGCATGTTCGGTTTTTGTGCCGACAACTTGAAATGCGTCCACATCGCTTTCATCGATATCACCCGTATTGGGACTCATCATTCGTAAATTATTTCTTCGAGATAGGAAGGCTGATCGGAAGGGTGGATTTTTTGGTGGATTTTGGTGGATTTTGTCATATATAATAGGTCGCAATAGTGTAGATATAAGCAATGGCATAAGCACAAATAAAGCGAAAATGAAAATAGGTTGAGATTGAAGGAGAGAGTGCACGAAAGTAAGAAATTATGGTGCAAGAAATGGGCAGTCTGTCTCCTCTCCGTACCCTGACCATACTCAAGGCACAAACACAAGAATGGTGAAAGAAATAGGCAGTCCTGCACAGAGTCCTGCGTTCAATTCGCGTTCAGTCAAGACTTCCCTTCCAAGCGAGTACTTGGAAAGACGAGAGCAACTCTAAGAGCAACTCACAAAGAGCCTTTCGAGCTGACTTACGAGTTGACTTATGAGCACTCTTCAAAGTTAGTTAGCCTTCGATGTTGACTTCCACCATTGATGGAATGATTGAATTGTATGCCAGTCGCCAGTCGCTTTGACGCCTTGATAACTCGACCGGAGAGCGCTCCCATCTGAATCCCGTCCGGACCCCCGTGCCAGCTCGTCACCTACTCCAAATATGGATGTGGTTGGGGGAGAAGACGGGGAGAATAATATTATATGACGAGAATAGGTATCACTTTTCGCGTCCTTTTCGCTTGGGTGGGAGAGTCTTGTGGTTTTCGTTTTCGTATTTGAAGGGATTTGGGCTGAAGCGCAGTTCCTGACTTCTGTCCGAGTTTCCTCCTACGGTGGAAGGGGTCCAAAGCCAGGTCCAAAGCTGGGTCTGAGGTCTTCAGACTGGTCTTCATGTCTCCAATTGTTCCATTTATTATGGAATGTTTTGTCGCAGGAAATGTCCATGATTCTCATGGATGCATTACGAAATTTCAATAAAATTATCAACATTGTGAGCAAGCTCTTGTGGCGCAATTGGCTAGCGCGTTCGGCTGTTAACCGAGAGGTTGGTGGTTCGAGCCCACCCAGGAGCGGAAACTCATACGATCTTATGATACCTGATAATATTTTCTGTTAATGATGTTGCCATTAATATGATTCTCCACAGTATTATGGTACCGTTTCATAATTTCTATTGATGGTGTTGCCATTGGTTTTTTTCTCCACAGCAGAGATGCCTCGGCAGTTTTGCGGCTCTTTCGATGCAACACTCTGCCACTCGGTTGTTTCTAAGGACCGTCTGTGCCAACCTCCCCTTCCTTCTCCAACCTTCCGATACTCAGAACGTGGCATAGATGAAAACTCACCCGTACAAGATCACTCGTAGATTCATCCACCCATATACGAAACGAAACCTAACCCACCCCTCAATATGTAGTACTTTCCTTTCTTCTGTTTCCATTTGCACCCTATCCAGTGTGCATCGTACTGCTATCATACGACTATCATACCCTCATACCCTCATCCTGCAAAGAGGTTGGTGTTCTCATTTGCATCTCTTTTGATCTTTCGCCCTCGACGAGTTCTCGGCCCATGCTTCAAACTTCCATTTTCACCAGCAACGACCATCCACCTTATCTACTCGCACCTGACTCATACCCGTCCCCGCAGTTTCGGCATTCGCGCGTTCGCTAATGCGAACGCCTGCCATTCCTGCATATCGCATTTGTCCTTTCCGCATAAGCCTAACCCAGAACTGGACCGGCCGAGACAACAAGGTTGACAACAGTGCAATGGATGAAACCGACATATAGGTATTTGAAAAAAAGAGTGTCCAGAGTGTAGTGTCTGTCCTAGCAAGTCCAGCCTCTGCCCAAAGGGTGCCTCTTAGTAGGGTCGTCGGCAGGTTGTCTCAGCAGGTTGTCACTGACCGATCAACCGGCGCTCAACCGGCAGTACAGCATTTGATTTCTCACGGTGCGCTGTGTCATGTCTTCTCTATGTGAAATTTTAGAAGCCGATATCGGACATAAGGAAGGCGCCCAGACACTCCCAAGAACGCCAAACCCCCTCCCAGCTCCCTCCCCCGATATCAAGCCGATGTCCACCCCACCACGAGTATCTTCCGCAAAGGCGATGAGCCCTCGTCTTGACTGCTCGTGGGGTGCAAACAACGTATGCTAATGAAGATGCCGAAACAAGTGTTTGGGGGGTAATGGCAGGGCCTGCATTCGCCTTCGGAGTGCGGCGGCGAGGGAGAAGGAACATCAAATCGAGCACTTCCTTTCCGTCTGCTTGCTGAGGTCTTCATCGCGGAGAACGGTCTCGGAAACGTCTCCCATTCACACGACTACGAAAACTGGGAATTCGTCTCGGTCCTCATCTTCCTCATCTACGAAAAGGAAGAAATAGTATCTTATATACTACACTCAAGCGCAAATCGTCGCGAAGATGAAAAGCGCATGCGTCATGGGCGGCCAACCTAATAACACTTTCCGGGGTCACAGCATGTGGATTTGACACTATTGTTAGAGGGCCGTCGAATTGGGCATCTGCGTCCCAAGGGCCTTCGATGTCAGGGGTCGATAGACGATCTTTTCGTGATCAATTCATACCGATGACATATGAGCCGAGTAACTACTTCAGGCCGAGGAATCATAAACGGCAGATGGGGGATGGGAATGGGGTCGGTGAGTTTAAGTCGGAAGGGACCATCATCTTCACATACTCTTCGATGACCTGAATTTTAACTTACAAAGCACACATTCTTCCGGTAACAGTTGAGCAAGTTCGAAAGTTTGACGCTATCATCAAGGATTTAGGAGGAAAACTTCCGCCCCCATCTTTGAGACCAGGTACTTCGTTACGAGATCCCATTTACTAACAGCCCAAGGTCGAAGTCGCCTTCAAAGATGCAGAAGAAACGCGACTCAAGAGGCTACCGACTCGCTTTTTATGACGCCAAGTTCCTTCCCGTTGAATGAGAAGTTCAAACGTTACAATGACCATGAACGGGAAGAAGAGAAAGGGTAGAATGAGCTGGTGTTTAGGACGCCGCATGTTGAGAGCCTCGTGATTTCTCCCTCTTGGGACGATTCTCTGTTAGTAAGGCAATAGGAAAAGAGGTCTCAAACCACACGGCGAATTTCGCGAAGAAAAACTCGTCGTATTTGAAAGGTAAGTTCCTATTCGAAAAAAAACGAAGAATGAATGGCGGAAATCTCACTACTATCTCTATTGTTTTAGGAATCTTTGTACAGCTCTATAGTAAAAGTGATCTGGTTACGATCACCATCACAATCGACCGAATGCTTTGTCATGCCCCTGCAGCAATCATGGCCGATGCCTTTGGATCCTGCAGCGCGACCGCATCAAGTTCAATGATCATTGCAATAGCCAGACGGCCGAGTTCCGCTGCATGTGTGAAGTTCAACCTGTTGACCGTGTCGTCCTCTGTGTGAAAAAAAGTGTTGTCAAAAGCGCCGGATTCGAAGGGCATAATCGTTGGAACACCTGAAAGAGGTCGAGTCCGGAAGAAGTTTGGTAATAAGCAGAGAGTCGGTCAGTACCAAATCAGCAAACGTGAATATCGCTCAAAGGTTTCGGCTTCACTACCAAATCCTTTCAAACTCACGACCGCAACTTACCAGACTCGACCCACGATGCCTGATCTGACCCGTATCCTTCTGGAGGGGTAAACTTCTTTGTGGGTACTCGAATGTACTCCGCAGCCACAGCCTCCGCGAACGCATTCAAATCCGGATTCGTCGCCGAATGATCCCACAAACCGATGGTTGGAACGGCACCCAGCGGTACAAACGCTGTCATGTCCAAATTTACGTACGCTGCAATGTCCCTCTTCTGCGTGTGGACCCATCCGATCGCGACAGCCATTGAACCGACAGCTCCGAGCTCTTCCGCAGCGTAGAAATGGAACTCCCAGGTTGCCTCTAAGGTAAGTTTCGATGCGGCTAGAACGCGGAAGATTTCGAGGTTGGTGGCGACGCCGGACGCGTTGTCGTCGGCTCCTGTATTATGCACGCGGAAAGGTGGAAGAAAGTTCGCGTTACAAACATGCTCAACTCAAACGTCCCGATCATTCCCCCTCCAAGAACAATTCATTTCGATTCTGACAAGGTACAGTTTCTTACCAGGTGCTGGAGCCTCCCCAAGTCCCCTGGACACATCGGGTTTGACTGTGAAAGGAACAGCTTGCGTGAAGGGATCTGGATCGAAATATGGCGGCTCAAAGGTCGCGAGGACTACTTCATTTATTGTGTCGAGGTGGGATCCAACTATCATCGTTTTCGTTGAGCGTCCACGAATTTGAGCGACTACGTTGTACTTGTTTTTTCAGAGGAAAGGTTTGGTGGTAAGTTTCTTTCCAACATGTTTGTCATTGCAAAAGCCTTTCCCGAAGGCAGTCTCTTGCATGTCTACCTGCATCAGATTGTTTACGCGAACACGCCGAACGGTGATTGCATTCTTGTTCGGTGACGCCTGTGCAATCTCGTGGGCTCTCGCGAAAACCATATCCGAAGCCTGCACCCCAAATGTCGAATTGAACCATCGATTGTGCAGGTTGGAGAGGTCAGTGGTCATTTGTCTGATGTTGTTTGTGTTGATTGTCGGGATAATCTGTCGAATGAGGTCTTGTTTGCTATTGGCGGAATGGCGGAATGGTGACTAAGTTTTTTCGAAAGGGGGGGGGTTTGAAATGGAGGATAGGCATTGTAAGTGTGCCGTCATGCTCCGTCATGCGTGGGTTGAGCTGAAGCCGAGTTCTGAGAGGGTGTTCCGCTGGGCTTACCAGGTTTCGTAGGCAATTTAACAGTGTCAGGCAGTTCGCCGACATCGAACTTGATTTCTTCGTTGAAGTTCTTGATCTGCTCGACTAAGCTTGCGAAAACATGCCAAGGTCGTCAATCCATGAGGCCTGAATCCACATGTTTTCACTGCCCCCTTCCAAAGAAAAAGACAAGACTCATAATTATAATAAAATCAACTTACATGCATCAATTATGATGTCGCCATCCCCATTCAAAGCAGTCTCCCGAAACTCCCGGAACCGTGGATTCGCGGTTGAAAAGGCCGCTGCGATGTTGGAGGTCCTATTCTAGGTGCTAATCGAGGCGATATGTTCGGATTTTTCGCTGAACTGGCATCCCAGTTTCGCATATGAAATCCAGGTCCACAACCGGCAACGGTGGAAGCGACATAAACAGCGTATGTTGCAAATAATGTTTGTTTCATATTTGCGATGTGTCTATTTATCTATCTATATTCAATCCGCGGGGTGTGTTGAAGTTTGCGATGTGCTCGGGATGTGTAGGATTTATGGAGTCATTTGGTGCGTACCTTTGATTCTCCTTGCCATGGAGCGCTGCCTCGCTTTTTGGTGGCCCCCGCGACCAAGGCTAGAGCGCCATTTATTTCAGATGAAGCCGGTAATACGGCGCCCCAGACGGCGCCCGAGGGCTGTATGGACAAAATTGTGCAATTTAGGCTGACCGTGACGCGAAAACTTTTGACAGGTTTACTGTAAATGAAACCCCTACTCTGAAATCCAACATGAAAAAGAATAAACCTAAAGCTAGGCGAATAAATAGCCGAATAAATAGCTAAACTCCAGGCTAAACTCAAGAAACAAGTTTATACTAAAAAACAACATTTACATCGCGATGCTCAAGCAAACACCGCAACCAAAACCCGCACAAAGCACCTCCACGTTGGTATATCTTGTACAGAAAGCCCAGAAAAGAGACTCAATTTCCTGTGATCATATAAATACTCTGAGCAAACGGTCCCGGTTTAGGAGTATCAATAATGGACTCCTCAGCCTTCGGTCCGCTCATTCCAACAATCTGCTCCACCCCACTTGGCGGTTGAGGCGGTCCAGTATGAACGCTGTAAACACCATTCGTATTCGTTTGGGGTGATTGAAGCCCGACGGCATCGAGTTCGATAATCATGGCAGTGCAGAGCCGACCGATTTCGGCTGCATGGGTGAAATTGAGTTTATCAACGGTGTCATTGAAGGTGTGGAAGTTTTTGTTGTCGACGAAGGCGGATTCGAAGGGCATGACGGTTGGGATGCCTGTTAATAGGAAAGGGAGAAATCAACACAAATTTCGCATTTCATGCGTTTCTAGGAAGTCATCTGGGCCATCCAGCATCGCTTCGCGGGACGGATGCTCAACTTACCAGTCTTGAACCAAGAAGCATGATCCGAGCTCCCCTCCGGAAACTCAAACCTCGTCGTCCTGATCCCCACATACTCCCTCACAACCCTCTCAGCAAACACACTCAACCCTTCATCCGTCCCCGTCTTAAACAACCCAATCGCCGGCTCACTCCCCGGTGGAACGAAGGCGGTCATATCGAGATTGAGGTATGCGGTAATATCGCGACGTTGGGTTTTCACCCATTCAATAGCAACCGCGATGGATCCGAGGAGACCCACTTCTTCGGCGGCGTAGAAGTGGAACTCCCAGGTGAGGGTGAGGGGGTGTGGGGAGAGGGAGAGAGCGCGGAAGATTTCGAGGGTTGTGGCGACTCCGGAGGCGTCATCATCGGCGCCTGTTCAGATCACAGATGATAAGCGTAATGTCAAAACAAAGGCTTCATACATAGGTATCAGACTCCCACGCGCATGAACCCGACTGCCAGTAGTTGTAGTAGCATGCGCTTCGCAAATC
Organism: Quaeritorhiza haematococci; assembly: GCA_027596845.1. Lineage (NCBI taxonomy): Eukaryota > Fungi > Chytridiomycota > Chytridiomycetes > Quaeritorhizaceae > Quaeritorhiza > Quaeritorhiza haematococci. The sequence continues at coordinate 9,350 of JADGJF010000582.1, read as the reverse complement.
TTACCCGGAGCTCGACTCTGAGCATGCAAAGCCGACAATTCAGGATTGAAAGTGATCGGAATCCCCGGAGACGCTTCGAAATCCGGGACAAAAATCGGACCCGTGAAGTCCTTAGTCGCTTCATTGTTGATCGAGTCGAGATGGGATCCAACGATCATGGTTTTTTCGGAACGCCCGCGGATTTGAACGACTATGTTATACTGATTTGCACGTTGCCAAAAAGACGTGATTCAAGAAAGTCAATGAGTTTGTGACTAATGAGAAAGTTGAGAAGCAACGAGTAGAGGGCGACATAGGGGACGGAGTCAGTGAAGAGATTTCACCTCCACATACCTGCATCAAATTGCTCACTCTCACACGCCTCACACTAATCACATCCTTCCTAGGCGACGCCCGCGCAATCTCCTGCGCTTTCGCAAACACCATATCCGAAGCCTGCACCCCAAATGTCGAATTGAACCATCGATTCTGCAAGTTCGAAAGATCCGTGGTAGTTCGTTTGATGTTTTCAGCGTTGAGAGTGGGTATGATTTGTCGGATGATGTCTTGCTGAGTCAGTTGGTTGGGGATGGAGACTGGTTATAATGGGGAGATTCGTGTGTGTGTGGTTTTGGGGGGGGGGGGCATGGCGGATGTGGAAGTGTGAGTGACGAGGTGCTACTGTATGAATTCGAATACGTTGGATCGCACGCGGCGACTTACCGGGTCTTATTGGTGGGGGAGGAAGCTCTTGACGCAAATCCTTGATGATAGGGTCGAAGTTCTTTACTTGCTGGACTGTACATGTTCGCAAACGAAAAGGTCGTTAGCCTCCATCCTGATCTCCCATAACCCAATGTCCCCCAAACTCACAGGCATCAACAACAATATCTCCCTCCGCATTCGCCGTCTGCCGCCTATGCTGTCTCGGCTTGAATCCGATCTCCTCCTCAACCGCCACGGGGGAAACGTATTGCACGTGTGAAGAGCTTCCCGCATGATCCAGCGCCCGTTTGCTAAGACGCAACTGCGGCGCAACCGTATCCAATCCACACGCCGTGACCCCGGAAATAGATACAAACGCCAGATATACCGCAATCAACGCGCGTGTCATTTTTTGGAGGGTGGTTGCCGGTGGGGGAGCGCTCTGGCTGGTAAGTCCGTTTTGAAGTGACCGGCACTGATGAATGGTGGTTGTTCCATGTGTGCTGGTGGGCAGTATGGGCAGGAAACGGGTCTAAGATCCGACGCGCGTTGCCATTTTCGAAATACTGCCAGGCAGAGATGTTGCTGCCCGAAAAGGCTGTCTATAATCATCCATAAATGATAGCCTTTGATCGTTGGCACTGCAGCGCCGATCCGTGTTTTAGGTGACGTGCAGGCCGCCTTTTATGAGTCGGAATCTCGCTTCGAGAAGTTAGCGAACTGGTATGAGCTCCACAGTGGTTGGGACCTGGGTTGGGACGTCTTACGGCTGGGGTTACGAGCAGCTTTCGAACATTCATTCATATCACGATGCCACTCGTGCAGTCGTGCAGCTCCACACAATGCTTCCTCCGTCCTTCCTCCAAACGAGCCTCCAAACCCAGCTCCAAACCCAGCTCCAGACCTGTCCACATGCCAATATCCGCAACTTTTCCGCATGGAGAAAATGAGCTAATACTCTAGAGTCAAATACGGGGCATGCATTGAGGGGTGTCTTGATGACATACTGATGTGGGTATGCCGGCACTGGTGGCCCGTTTAGCCTCCAATTATGCAGAGGGATTACAGTGTCAAGACGAAAAAGCAATCTACGTATATGTATCTAAAGATGTTATCTCTTGCGGTGAACGTGCACCGTCATGTAGTCCCTAGATGCAACCACATTATCGCTTCCAAACGTTCCCACAGCCAGCTGCCGGATCTCCTCCATTACGTTCAAACTCTCCTCACTCACATCACCCTTATACCTCGTCGAGAAGTGATTGAGAACAAGCTGTCGCGCATTGATCCTCTTCGCAAACGCACCCGCCATTTGCGGAGTGGAATGACCGTGATCCAAAGCAGTCTGCTGAACCGTTTCATAGGTCAATCCGGCCTCGCGGTCCCCCTTCAAACATGCATTCGTGGCTTCATGGATGAGGATATCTGCGTCCATAGCGAGGGGAGCAATAGAACTTGGATCGCAGGTATCCCCCAAAATAACAATCTTTCGCCCTGGCCTTTGGGGTTCTAGGAACTCGACTGGGGTTATTACCGTCCCGTCAGGCATGGTGAGAGTTTCCCCGGCTTTCAACTTCGAGAGGAGACTGTTTGGATTTTTGATGTTCTGTTCCTTGAAGAGGGCGTCCTTGTTTCTCTGTAGAATCGGGGAGACTCTTTCGATTTGGAGTCGGCCAGCAGCGGGTTTCTCCTGGATTACGTATCCGAGTGCGGGAATGCTGTGTAGTATGGGGGCGGCTCTTACGGTAAGCTTGTCATCTTCATAAACGTGCCAGGTTGGTGACGAGCCATTTGAAGGCGTGTCTGGGTAGATGTTGCGGCCTTCTACTTCGTCCGGATGGAGACCTCCATCCTTTGTATCCACAGGATCTCCCGGGAATAATATCTCGTGCACCGTGTATCTATTTGCGTTGCGATGATTTCGAAAAGAAGAATGAGTTCTTTTGTTAATGGAAAGAAAATACAGGAAAGGAAGTAACTACGGAAACGATAACGAAGAGCGGATTGTTGCTGTACTTTACCTCACTCCCAATCTCGACCGAGACAGTCTCAAAACCGTCCGCACATACTGTCGCAAAGTCGCCGGGCCATAAATTACTATAGAAGACGAAGCATCCCCTTTTTCACGGCTGTCCACTCCAGTCGAAACTTCGGCGACCGAATCAGTCTTATTCTTCTTTCCCTTAGCCTGCACCTGAACCTGCTGTTCTTGTGCAGTCTTGTTCGCGGCAATTCCCTGGCTGACCGTACACAACAACCCAACAAGTCCAAAGATATGGTCCCCGTGCATATGAGTGATGAATATTTTCTCGATACGACCGATACGGATGGTGGACGTTGCAGTGGTGGGGGTGTTTTTTGTGAGGTCTTGGGAAGATGAGGACTGCTGGGCGACAAGATTGTTGATTTCTTGTGAAGCTGAAATAAGTCGATGTTGCGTGCCTTCACCGGCATCGAACAGCCATACTGATCCGTCGATTCGGAGTGCGAGTGAGGCATGGTTTCTGGTCGGGGAGGGGACTGCACTCGTTGTCCCTAGGAAGGTAATGTCGATGGTGTTCGCGGCCATGTTGTGACGAGCGCTACTGTTCCAGCTCCTGTGTACTCTGTGTGATACAGAAGTTCTTTTGCAATAAAACGCCGAAGTCACTGAGATGGTGCCCTGAACAGTCACCTCGATCAAACGCATTGGAAGCAGAATCGGAGGAGCACATAGGGATAGGCGGCGCAAACATGTTTTCGTTGGGTGTAGCGGAAAGAACTTAAAAACAGATGTAGACCGGGATCATCACAATTTCAGTGGGTCCTGGCAGTCAAATCAAAGTCAGCTGGCCGGAAAACATTCGCGACAGATCCAGTGCCGTCGATGCCCTCCATCCTCTGGCACCAATTGAACATGTTCGCGGTCCTAAAGTCACGAGAGCGGTAGTTTTGCTCTACGCATATGCGTCTTCTATCCCACGCCTCTGTCTGCTTCTCAACATATTCCCCAGATTCGCCTGATCAGGCTTATCACGTGCCTCTGCATGCTATGGTTCCACGTATCATGGTAAACACCCTAACATCGCTGGCGACACTGGCAGGATCTGATCTGGTTTCGGAACCTATTTCTGGTGCCTAGACCGCTAATTGTCAGAGTTTGAGTCTTCGATCAGGTCTTTGATGTGACATTGGAGACATTGCGAGCTGCAATCGGAGTATATAGCTGACGCGCCAGTCTTCTCGACTTGAAGAAAACTTAAGAAACTCAATATCAAACGCGGATAAAAACATGGAGGTATTAAACGCAGCGAAAACAAAATAAAAGGTTCTTAATTAATCGAAAACAATTCAGTAATTAAAAACACAACAACGCTAACAAGGTGCATAATATTATTCTGCAGGTAGTACAGCTTTTTACAAGCGTGACGGCATGGACATGCCAAAGGAGTGAAGCCGTAACAAGAACATCCCAGCTAAAAATTTTGACGCTGAACCATCAACGAATTCACCCAAAATGCTAGGGTGTGTGCCAAGTGTGTGCCGCGCATCTGGTGCGGAAAGTCGCGTGTTTCCAGAAATGGAAAATGCGGACGGAGGGTGACGGGTGACGGTCCTTGTGGTGGCGACGATCCCAAAGTGGCCAATGAACCACGAACCAGAAGCCGGAAGTGGAGCTTGCTTTCTTTTGAATTCCTTCTTTCTCCCAGCGTTCTCCGCAGCCAGCCAGCAAGGTCGGAGCTGCACTTTGCTTCGCATCTTTTTCCAGAACCACGCTTCGATTCGAGGTTTGCTGCTGGACACACCGCACACGACCCGCACACAACCTTGTTGACGACCTTGCAAAGAGCTGTTGTCAAGCTGTTGTGCGTTGATGAAAGCGCGGCTTTTCTTAGGAGGAAAATGTCTATCTATACCACGACCCGCATATCTTCGCCTCTCATCTCTCCTGCCCCAAACTGCCATCACATCATCAACAGGATTTGACGCGTCACGACTTTCTTTTTGAACGACGGGGATTTCGATTACAAAGCCAGCGAACGAACTCTTTTGGGACGTCAGATTGCAAAGAGCGTTGTGGATTATGGCGACGATGTCCACATCAACGGTACAATGTTTCCTATCCATGCACCGCCAAAAGCGACATCAATCGGCACCGGCGGTGGACGACTGTAAACCTACTTCAACGGACAGATGGGGTCGTCGAGTGGGATTCTTTTCATCGCGTGTAGGGGTTTTGGAAGGTCTGACTTGCAGTATGTTGTGGGTTCTGGCATCCGTATCTGGTACCATGGCACAACAATCCTCCGTCACCCCTCTCCCCAGCGCAACCACCTTGCTCTCCGCATCCTCTCCCGTCTCACCCACACCCACATCAGCAAATCCAACTTCCTCTTCGGCTGCAACATCAATACCCACTTTTTCCGGTGATCACGACCGCTCTTCACTTCCCAGTTTCAACCCCCATCGACCTGTGCCCTCCCCACCATCAGGGGATACCCTCATAGGTCTAAACGCCTCTGCAGACGCCGACGTGATCGGCACACGCCTTCTCATCCTCCTCTGCGTCTTAGCGTTCGGGTTGATCCTTTCCGCCCTATCCATGTCCTTCCACCTCCGGCGACGTCGGAAACGCCTGATGAGACGCCAACAACGGAGAGGGATGCTTGGGGGGGAAGAATCCATGCTCGAGGAAGGCGAGGACTGGCCTCCCTCCCCGATGGTCGAGGAAGCAACAATCATGATCATGGATGCGACCGGCCGGGCTGTACCGATTCGGATTTTGAGGGCTGGATCGGAGGGTTGGTGGATCCCCGACTCAGAATGCAACAATGAGATCTTGGAGAAGTTTTTGGAACCGTTGCCGGTATATCGGCCCCCGACGCCTGGCACCCCATCCCCCGCTCTTCAAGCCGCGCTGCAAGCCGCAGCCGCCGCTCCTCCTCCAGTACCAACATCTCCACCCTTGCCCCCTACATCAGCACCTTTGACTATCTCCACATCGACGAGACCGAGGCCCACATCTTCGTTTGGGTCAGCTCCACATCCATCATCTCCTATTGCGTCTGCTGCTGCCGAGTCGTCACCATTCGAGGATGTGATCCTGCAGCAACCGAGGAGAGCATCCGTGCCGCACCATGGCTCGCTGAGGAGGATGTCGAGTGCGGGGACCATGTCTTTGATAGATATCAGTGATGTCGGCGAACAGAGCCTCCCTGCCCGCCGCGTCGTTTCTCCACCACCGGGCTACAATGTATCGGAACGATCGTAAAACTCAACATTCCGCAACACGAATATGTTATGATAGAACACCTACATCGAACATCAATAATCTCGTAAGGACCGGATATACTCTTTTTCCTGCTTGCTTCCACCCCCCCTTCACTCCCGTTTCCCCGGCCGGGGCTCTTTCCATCCACAAACCCAACTGCATCAACGCATACACGCATTCGGAAACACTTTTCACATACATCATGCATGCACATGCCACTCCAACCCACCATTTGTTTCCCCATTCATATATCCTAATCGCACATAGAGCCAGCCATCCAAATTCACAAATTAACTGTAGATAAAACTATAGCTATAGGACTTCTAAAGTTCGATAACGATTGTAAGGACATAATGTCATTGTAAGATTTGAATACTGCCCCCACAGGTTTAAGGTTTAAGGTTTACTTTACGTATACTTTGTTTGGAATTATATTTCAAGTTGGTGGTTGATGTAGTTTTGCGAGGTTCATGTTTGGAACTATTACAGTAACTAATGCATATTGAAAAGAAGTCCCGTTGACTCGAAGGGTTGCTTGGATGTCCTTGAGCGCCGCCTTCACCAATGCCAGTGGCCTTAGTTGGATAACTGGGAAACGCCCGATGGACAGGTTGGTACTCGGCAGTGGGCGGATAGGATACATTTCTTTGAAATGATCCAAAATTCAGGCGGATGAAATTGCGGACAGTTAGTCTTCGAATTACTGAACAAAGCATCTCTTTTGGAATAGAGTTCGGAGGAGTGAGAACAAGGCATCTTTATCAGAACCTTCGTCGATGCACAGTCTCAAATTCGACCAAAACCTACACCAGGACTCAGGTATAATACGGGAAGAGGGAAGGTTGGGTTGTGTGCATAAAATCACGATATATAATGTTAAAATTTCTTAGGGCATACAAAATGCCTTCTTGGCTCAGTTGGCAGAGCGTCCGCCTCGTAAGCGGAAGGCCGTGAGTTCGATTCTCACAGAAGGCATTTCACAGGAGATAATCATTATATTCTTTCGTTGTTTTGTTGTTTCCCATTTTTTTATATTCTTTCGTTGTTTTGTTGTTTCCCATTTTTTTTGTACTTTCCCAATGTATGCCCCAACAATCAATGGAGGCATTGGTGCAAATCGTCCCCGGTTGGTCCGCGTTATTCTTTAGTTTGTTGATGTCAAAGCGAATTCTCACAGAAGGCACTGCGCAGTAGGGGTTGATCATCTTCTTTTGTGCTTTCCCGATGTGTGCCCCAACAATCAATGGAGGCATTTGTGCACATCGTCCCCGGTTGGTCCTCATGTTCTTTAGTTTGTTTGATGTCAAAGCGAAGGTGAATCAGTACAAAGTTCGTTGTGTGGACTGTACTATGTACCAGTAGTATTTCAGTTAAAATGTACAGTTTGCACTGTGTTGTTGACTGGATTGTTTCCAAGTCGGAATTTCGATTTTCGTTTTCAATGCTTCATTAAGAGAAATGAATTTCAGCGGAGAATAATATATTTCGTGCCACTCCTATTAGCATGTTGTCCATCAAGTTCGATACGAACAGGAGGAAAGGGTATTCACAAAGTTCATCGAAAAAACGAAACGAACAAGTCCCAAAAACAACAGAATACAAGAAGACAAGAACCACTAAAACATATCAAATCAAACGGAAAAACGAGGTTACATAGAGGCGGATATTACTGTTTTTAGATGAGCGTCTGGTATTTCTCGGGGTTTAAAGATTTGAAGTTATGATGGAGGTATTGGGCTATCTTGCCTGCCTGATTCACTTCACGCGGGTTAGTGTGTTCTATCCTATTAGATCTGTCGCAGCCTCATAACTTGGAGGCTCATTTACATCGTCGGGTACATCAACATTTACGTTGATTGTAGCTGATGTTGATATCTCCGTGGTAGCAGTTTGCTCCACACCCAAATGCCCTCCATCCTGTTCGCTCGCTGATCGCATAGATCGAGGAAGAGAGCTCAATGCACCAGGCGTGTGCTCCTCCTCCCCTCTTCGAACAGGGGAGTCGTAGTCAGTTGCACCGTCGACTCCTCCTACACCATCCGCATCCACAAACAGTCTCGCAACGATCGAGTCCGCACTGACAACGTCGAGAGCATCGGGCTCATACTGAGGCAAGTACTCTACCGTTTCGATGCCTAGAGGTTGGACAGTAGTCTCCGCCTGCGTCAACGATATCCGATCCAAAAAGGCATCATCCACTTCAACTTGTTGTTGTTGCTGCTGCTGTTGCATCTGGTATTGCTGCTGCTGTAATTGGAGCTGTCGATGCATTTGCTCGTGCTGTTGCTGGTACTCTCTCAATCGCTGACGCCGCTCCAGTACTCGCTTTTCCATGTTCCTTTCTGCCATTCTTTTGCGGATGTAGAACCAGAACGCGCCCGCAACGATGAGCGCCGCCGCGACAATAAATCCAATGACAATCGCCATTTCCACACCCCTCAACCCTCCCCGACCTTCGTCAGCCGGTACTATAATGGATGGGTCGTCCGAAGACACCCTGACCCCCGTCAAACAAATCTCCCAAGTCGACGCTGCGCATGAAAACGTGTAGTTATTGCTGGTTGGGAGAGCGTACTGTTTCACACCTAACCGAATCGGGCAGACTTCTGTCGCGTCGCAAAAGGAGTTTCGGAGTTGAGAGGTGATGTTTGGGTCTGTACAGGGGAAGGCTTGGCAGACTGTGTTGGATGAGGTTCGGATAATGTTTTCGCGGCGGACTGTGTAGAGGGTTGAGAGGACTGTGCAGGCGAAGGTTAGGTTGCATAAGGGGGTGTCAGGAAGGGGGCCCGGGGAGGAAGTCGGGCTTGGGGTACTAGTGCTGGTAGTAGCAGTTGCGGTGGAGTTTCTGGTAGATTGTGCGAAAACTCTTGTTGTTGGATTGTGGGTGAGGGAGAAAATCACAAGCAGAATGGGTAGGGTGTAAGTGATGAGGGTTGATACTTTGTTGAGACCTCGAAGGAGGTGTTGAGAACGTTGAGGAGGCATGGCTCGTTTGGAATCAAGTTAGAGAAGCAGCGATCGCATCATCGACAGGGACGTATTGTTTGTGAGTATTCGACAGAGTTCCGGGCGTGGGCTTCCTGGCGCCTCTGGAAAAAGGTGGAGTTTGTGTGTCCGCGAGCGCCCGTAGCCGCAGCACGGTGGTCGTGGGGATGAGAAACGAGAACGTGTTTAGTTCCACAAAGTTTGACTCTGTGCAACAAGCGGGTGCGACGGCAAACAGTTAAATCTCCGCCTTCGTTGAGTTGGTTGTGTTCACTGCCACGTCCCCGGCGCCTGTCCTCTCCCACCCCCCCCCCGGTGCGCGCCCCCGGTCTGGTGTGTTGGGGCCGCCCCGCCGCGCCCCCGCCGCCCACCCCCCACACTGGCCCGGCATGTGGCGGAGTAACGATTGCGGCGAGGCGTCGAGTTGTAT
>JADGJF010000581.1:0-17683 GCA_027596845.1 Quaeritorhiza haematococci | reverse complement strand
GTGCTAAAGCTACGCTATTGTTTGTTCCTTCATAAAGGTTTGTGCCGAGCGGTGGATCCCGGATAGACTTCAACGCACAGCAGCTCTTTGGGAACGAGGAGTGAAGGGAGGTGAGAGGAGGAGGTGCGTGAAGGGAGGTGGGAGTTGGGAGGTGGTGGTTTTCGGTCGATTTTGGTCGGGGAGGGAGGGAGAATGGATTCTCAGCTCTTGGTTGGTTTGAAGGAAGACGGGATGAGGTTGGGATGTGTGTGTGGGGAGGGAGGAAGGTGCAGATCTCGATTATCGAGGTTACATGGGGTGGGAAAGGAGGTGCGAGAAGGTGCGGCACTCTTGGATCTTTGCGGCAGGTTCAAACCCTGTCATTGTGGATGGGGACAGACGGGAAAGGGGATAAGGTCGGGGTGAGTGGGCTTTTTGAACTCCTGCTGATGAGCCATCAAATGGGTTCAAGGTAAATGAGAAGGAACTGCTGATGGATGGGTGGGAGAGGAGGGCGCAGGGATTCTCGGCAGGTTTGAATCCTGTCTTCCTGAATGAGGAAAGATGGGATGAGAGATGAGGGGGCGATGGGTGCACTGTTTGAAGTATGGCGGATTGGCCGTCAGACGGAGATGACGGGGATGGGAAGGATTGCTTTCTTCTTCAAGCTGTGTTCTTCCCATGTTTTGGCCGTCACGTTTTGCTTTTGCTTTCTTTTTTTTTCCAACTTTTTTGTTTCAAGTCAGCGAATTCCGTGACAGCGAGACACTTCAGAGACAAAACAAAACCCTTCCTGCAAATGGTGAGATTCATGCAACTGTCGCTTTGATTTGTTGATGTTTTCTTTCCCTTTCAGTGATTCTAATGATTTCTTTTCTCTTCTTCATTCCGCGACTGGAAAAGCAGACCCATCAACAACGGCAGGAAATCTTTCGGCCTATTGCTCATGATCAGCCTGCAGGCGGGTTCAAATCCTGTCTTTCTGGAAAAGGAGAGAAAGAGGATGAGGAAGGACGATGGGTTGAACTCGAGATCTCGAAGTACGAAGGTGCTGGGATTGTGCGGGAACGGGGGAAAGCGAATTTGGAGGTCAGGTGTATCACGAGATTGAGGAGGAATGTGTGTGCGTAGGCCCGCGCAGGCTGGGCTTTTGTGCAGACTTTTGTGGAGACAGGAAAAAGGGAAGAAGTATGCGCAATTTGCGCCGTTGCGGTGCACATGGGCAGAAGGAAAGCTTATTAATAACGGTGCTGTTAAACGGATTCAATTTCCGTTTTCGTGGTTTTGGACTTTCAGAACTCAGAGGGGAAGGAAGGCTGCGCTGGGTGGATGAGGATTCCGAAGCTTCAGGACGTCGACACTATCACACGCGTACGGGTTTAAATCCTGTCTGGGTGAATACGGAAAAGGAGGAAAAAGGAGAACAGTTGGGATGGATGGTCATGGATGGGCGGACTCCGAGGAGGGTGGTGCACCTGGTGGAATCATAATTCTGCGGAAAAAGAGTTTGAAGGGAATAAAAGTTGCGTTATGGTGGGTAGACCATGGAGCAATCACAAATACTGTGGGTGGGTGGGGACGTCGCAGTGGGGGTTTCTGGTGTGGTATGAAATTGTTGTACAGTTGCGGTGGAGAACGATCTCAAGTCAAAATGCAAGGGCCAGGTCGCAGAACTTGATTTTCGCAGATTTAAGTAGCCATAGGGGACCAAAGACGATGATTATTGTAGGCTTTGCCGTGTTTGCGTGTAGTTTTGAGAAAATAGATGGTCCAGGATTGTTTGTGACGGACAGCTTGAGCATCAGGTTGAGTTCGCAATTGCAAGGGGGAACAGCATGATGGCGGAAGGTGGGGACCAAACATGGCACGAGAAGTGTGAAAAGTATCCATTGTGAGGTTTACTGCTGTTTATAGGCGCAAAAGTGAGAGAGGAGTGCTGAAGTTTACAGTTAGCGTATGGAAGGGCGGGTGCATGACTAGATCAGATTCTGTGATTTGAAGTCGGGAATAATCATTGAATAATTTGAAAGCACTGATAAGGTTATGATTCCCGAGGTATTATCATCTATGGTTCGGGAATCAACGAAAATGGAAATGAAACAAAGATGGATGGTAGTGGAAAAATGCAAAAGTGACGGTCTACCGGTCACGACGGCCACACTCCTCTTGCATCGGGGCACCGGCAACTGCGAGGATTTATATATCTCGGGAGGGCCGGCCAGGGGCGGTAACGGAGAGCGGGATCAATCTGTCCGCCTCTCCACGAGATGCTCCAATCTTGCCCACTCAGCTACAACACTCCAATCAACCAAACCTTTTCAAACGTGCCGTAGTTTTTGACCGTTCCTGACATGGTCTCCATACCTAGGGTCCATCTAACGCTTCACATGATGTCTATATTGACCCCCCTTCCTCGCAGCGCAGTGCCTTCCTCCGTGGTTTCTCCTTCACCCGGCCATGCATGATGGCCAACACAAAACAAAACAAAGAAAAGGAGAGATGAGAGGGAGAAAAAACAATGTGTATTGAATGTCAAACGTGGACCGAGATTGAGTTTCCAACTTCACACAAGCCGATAACTCAAAAGTCTGTCTCCTTTGTCTCCCTGTCTCTGTGAACGTCGGTTCGAACAGAAGAGTCGGCAAGATGCAAGTGTATTGTTGTGTGACATTTTTCAAACTCCGCCCTCTCACACCAGATGACCAGGGACTCACTGCATAGACTCCGCTTGCCACAAAACCGGATTCAAAGGGTTAGAGAGGGCTCCAGCAACATGCCAAAATCATGCACGATGGACTCGCTGCCAACTCGCTGTCGACTTGCAGTGGATTGGAATCAGCAAGTTGGACACACCCATTGAAATTGCACTGGGTGGGCTTCCATTGCAAAAGCGGGGCAAAACTGAGACCAAATTGAATATGTGGCAGCACGTAAAGCATCATGTTCATCATTTGCAAGTAGATGGATGAGTCTAGGAGCGTGATTTGGAGTTGAGCAGCGCACTGAAGAGTTTTCAGGTATTTGGCATGCAAGCACGATCATGCATGATTGGCATGTGCATGCAGTGGCGATAACCGTTTGAAAACGCCTCCGAGCTCAACACCCAGTTTTTCAGCTGCGCTGCTTCCCTGTCTACGACCAAGGACCAAGATCTCCATATGGCAATCGTGGTACTGGAAGGGAGATGGGATCGGCAGATGCAGTGGTGGAGTTTCGAGTGGTTGCGGACATTTGTTGGGGTTCACGAATGCAGTGTGAGAGCGGTTGGTGGATGTTGTGAGACCACTCCTGCCCATATCAAGAATCCCGCGCAAAGATTCGAATGAGTGATCGGGCAAGGAATATTTCTTTTTCCATACAATGAGAAATGTAGATATTTCATTTTTTGGGTAATATACATAAATTTTTCGGCGAGATTTCACATTGGCACGAGCTGAAGTACAATAGAAATACAAAATTTCCTTTTCTTTCTTGGCCAAACCGGAAGATCCATGTTCTAGAATCGAAGGGCTTTACGTTGCCAGAGACGCTTACCGGGAAAAACGAGCCGGTCCCCCCATTCCTTTATGGTGTGTTGTCAAATGTAAGGATCAGGTTTGCAAAGAATCGGATCATGTTATCTATGTGTCGGTGGGAGAGAAATGGGAAAAGAAAAAAGCAAGAAACATGAGGTGAAGATCCTATGCGTCAGTGTCAAAACAAAACTGTCAATGGACACCTGCCCAATCCCACCAACGCCTTACCATACTGATTTACATGGATCCGTTCATTAACGCCATGTATTCTCGGAACATCAAGCTTCGGATCCAAAACAATCGGCTGGAATTTGAACACATGTTCCGTCAAATCCTGATAGTAAACCGAGTCTGAACCAGCCAAAAAGAGTCCCGGGGCGACAATCACAGGCTTGTCGGTAGCACCATCTGCAACTCTCTTGCCATCGCCTTCACTGCTGTCAAACACCTTTCGGATAACCCCACCAAACAGCCGGAAGGTCTCTGTGTCGATTCTACTGACTTTGGATGGTTCGGCACACCGATCCAAAGTATTGGTTTCCACAGACACACGATCATCCGCAATCACATCAGCAATGAACTGTTTCACAGACGCAATGGTTTCCCCAGGTAAGATCCGCACATTGAGATTGGCCTCCACAGTCTGCGGCAAGACGTTTAACCCAACACCCCCGCCAGAAACCTTCGTTGTCGCAATCGTTGTTCGCGAGATACTGTTCAGCCAAGGGGCCGACCCACTATTTACAACAAACCGTAAGACAAGCGGTTCAAATAGCCAGAGGTTGCTGAGGACAAGGCGGAGGAAAATGTTGGTATGCGGGGTGATCCGCTTGAGGAGGTGGCTGATGATGCCGGTTCGGAGGGTGGCGGGTGGGGGATTTTGAGCGAGGCGGGAGAGGGCTGCGGAGAGGATTTCGATGGCATTTTCGCGTGTGGGCATGGAGGCATGACCGCCGGGGCTGGTAACTTTCAAATGGTAGTTGATCGAGCCTTTTTCAGCGATGCCGATTAGTGCTGTTGAGGATGCATGATCAGAAGTGCAGAGGAATGATCATTAGGGAAATGGATCGACTTCACGCCAGCATTCGTGTTGGTTTCTTTTCAATATTTGAATACCCCCTCGCTCGACGAACTCCCCACCCCACCGACATCTCACCTATGGTATTCGGCACCCCTGGAAGAGCATTTTTGGCCAGAACGAGACCCTCATCGAGGACGAACTCGAACGCTAACCCTCTCTCTCGCAAAATTTCTGCGATCTTCGCCGCACCTTCCGAACCACCAACTTCCCTATTTCCCAAAAGATCAAAAACAAAAAGATATCAGCTCGAGGCTCACCATCGATATCTTGCTTCACCTCCGAAAACAACAATGCTGCTATTTCTGACCGTTCAAACTCAACTCATCATGGCCAAAAGCGAAATAAATCGTCCTATCTGGGCGAAAACCCGCTCGCAAAAGCTTCTCCACCGCTTCGAGCTGTGCCATGAGCATTCCCTTCATATCCAACGTTCCTCTCCCATACAAAAAGCCGCCCTCCGTGATGACCCCGTCAAAGGGAGGGTGCTCCCACTTTCCGAGTGTTTCGTTGGTCACGGCTACGACGTCCTGGTGTGCCAACAACAAGATAGGCAGCCTATTGGTATCTTCTTTCGATCCTTCGCCGTCTTTCGCTTCGGACGAACCTCCCCATTTGAGCAGCAAACTGAGTTCGTTCACTGTTTCAATCTTGAGTTGCTCGTGGACGAGTGGGAACGACGATCTCAGAAAAGAATGGAAGTCTTTAAAGACCGTGGCATTCATGAGACGCCTATTAATGTAGCTTATAGTGGGAAATCGCACAGCTTCCGAAAGACGTCGTAAAGCCTTGGAGGTATCGCCTAAGGCCAACCGGACGGAGAGGTCATTGAGGGAAGGTGGTGCGAGAAAGTCATCGTGAACAGTTGTTGTGAGAGTGTTGAAGAGTAGGATGGATGTGAGAGCGGAGAGGAAGGTGAGGAAGACGGTTTTGGAGAACGCGAACCGGAGGAGGTCCATTGGAGAGCGAGTTTTAGAATCTGGTTTGGACTGGCAGTGCTTCTTGAGTGCTCCTGGGTGTGGGATCCAGGCTGTATCACTATCCCAACACCACTCAAACACACACCAGACACAACTAAGTTGGCACATCACTTCCGGGAGGGCGTCATTGACTTATTTCATTCGACTGGTGCCAGCAACGGCAAGAACCCACCAACAGTAACGATGCAACGATTTTTTGGAACTTCGAAACCCAAGGTCCCCAAGCCGACCATTGCGGATGCGATATCAGCGGTCTGTACACGGTGTGTTTTTGGTTTTTTGGGAAAATTACGAGTTCAACTTTCCCAGATCTTTAGCCTGGCAACAATATTAGCAAACGCCATTAACGGTGACTGAACTCTTCTTGGTTTCTTTCCTCGGTTCCCATGGGTTGGTCTCATTCGGTCGTCAAAATGCTCGGTCACCGCGCGCGGTTTCACTGGTTTATTGGTGGTGGTTTCCGGGTGTCTTGTAGACCGATGGACGGGTGGAGTCAGTGGAAGTCAAAATTCGGAAGTTGGATGCGGAGTTGATGAAATATAAGGACCAAATGAGCAAAATGCGACCAGGGCCTGCTAAGGTATTGAAAGGGGGGGTGGCACTATCTGACTAGTGGTGGAAACGAAACGCGGTAACAAAGGCTACCGAATCGATGGAACATGGAACTCTCCCCTGGTTTCTACATCACTTACTAACCTGAGAATCACCTACCCGGGGCAGGAAGCTGTGAAACAAAGAGCCATGCGCGTCCTCAAGCAGAAGAAAATGTTAGTGTCTGGCGCAATTTCACTCTGAACGACATCGCAACTTTCGATATGGTTCCAGTCAAATCAAACTCAGTACCCGGACTTTTCCCCATTGACATTTCCCCCACAGGTATGAAGGTCAACGCGACACTTTGATGGCACAATCCTTCAATATGGAACAAGCATCGATGGCTACCGAGAACCTGAAGCACACACTCACGACCGTGGATGCAATGCGGACGGCGAATAAGGAGCTCAAAACACAGTATAAGAAGATTGATGTGACTCAGATTGAGGTATATGCGATGAGTGGATTGGACCACGCTCTTTGTTTCGTTCTTGTGGATGATGGTTGGGGCGTGCTTGTTTGGGGTGTGTGGAGCGAACCCAGAGTACTTGACTTATCAAACTTTTGTCTTTTGCATCCGCAGAGGATACAAGATGAAATGGAGGACCTTCTAGAGCAGGCGAACGAGCTCCAAGATGTGATTGGGAGGTCATATGGTGTGCCAGAGGATATCGACGAGGCAGAATTGGAAGCAGGTACGCCATGAAGGAAAGAAGAAGGCCCCTTTTCGGCACATCGCAAGAAAAGAGATTAATCTGAATCTCCCTGTTCAATTTGCGTAGAACTGGACGCATTGGGTGATGAACTGAATTTCGAGGAGGAGGATGTGCCGTCGTACTTGCAAGAGACTGAGGAGCCCTTAGAAATGCCCGCGACCTCGGAGGTGGATCCGAACGCTGTGCAGGTAAATCTTATTTGAACGAGAGGAGTCCGGCTTGTCAGTATGATACTTTCCTTGGTCTGCTTCGTCTTCTCTAACGCCAAATTCCATTCACATCTCTACACTTATTCTCTTTCTTTCTACATGTAAAGATGCCTGGTAGCATAAGTGAGACGCAGACCGAAGCCCCACTGAAGATATGATCACCTGCACAAATGCGAATCCTTTCCGCTTCTATATCGAGATCCAGTGTTGGAAGGGTGCAACCGCATGGGCGAGTCATTAAAGATCGAGCAACATTTGAATGGTTGGGGTCGTGTAACTGCGGTCGGGAGTGGCCGGACTGACAAACGAGCCACGTAAACTGGTGCGCGACGGTCGTGGGTAGTGTTCGCTCCATCAGACATTTGAATCTCATCAATTTGCCCGCGGGACATGATAGCAGCACGGTCACCCTTCTGGATACCCCTCACCATCACCGTGAAGAAATCAGAGTAGATATCATTCATGTCACTGCTTTGGGAGGATTTCATTTGTATACCGAATTTCTTCCTGTACAATTGTATGTTTAACATGAAAGCATTTTCGCTATACTCTCCTTCTATCTTATGTAAGTACAGGAAATTCACTAATGGCGACCAGCCCGTGCCTTGAGCATTCTATATACAAGTTAGTCTACTTGCTGTATTCTATAACTCTACAGACAATCTTCCCTATTCGGTTCTATGAAATGAACAATCGCGGGACATTATGGCTATATAGTTGTGTTTTCCCTTCCGGATCTCCCATGCTTGCTTCCACATGCAAGGAAAATGTTGCCAGATCGTCTGTGTTGTCTTCTAACTCAGAGACTTCACACCAATTTCGTCGTGGCATAATTCGCCGCCTGCCTCTGGGTAAAGCCGTACCGTCCACATCGTACCGGAACGTGTCAAACCACTCTTGCACCGTGCGGCGACCGCCTTTATCCCCATCCCCGGTTGTTGGAGGATGAGGTTGAGTATCGATTACGTCCTCGAAAAGGGGTTTCTGTGGGTCCCCTTTCTCTACGATGCCTCCAGAACAAGCTGAACGCCCGTAAACCCATTGAACAAGCTTTGGCGGGGGCTCGTTTGCCAATGCACTGGAAACGAAATGGTACATCAACTGGTGGTCATTCTTGGCATCCAGTGCATTTGTGTGTTGTTGAGACTCCACCGCATCTGCTCCGTCCGACGTGCAACAGCTCGACCACCATGATCTGCTTTTGTTATTGGATTCGCTTCTCAACAGCCCAACAGCACACATGTGCACATCCCCAGCAATGATCGAAACGCGCGTCCCGGTTCGTTTGGCGAACTTTTGTAGAAGATGGATAACGTGGTTCC
The DNA here is from genome assembly GCA_027596845.1 of Quaeritorhiza haematococci. NCBI lineage: Eukaryota > Fungi > Chytridiomycota > Chytridiomycetes > Quaeritorhizaceae > Quaeritorhiza > Quaeritorhiza haematococci. The sequence goes on along the minus strand of JADGJF010000581.1, from coordinate 9,290 downwards.
GCTCGTTGATATGGAAGGGTGAACTCCAGTGGTCGATTAAGTCATCCAGGATTTCTGGCTCGCCGAACGTCATCCCGAGCTGCTTGAAGAATCCACTCCAGTAGAAGAGGCGATGGAAAAGCTGCGAGCGACGGATAGCCGAGATGGAATCAAGCAAGGTTTCCACGAATCCGAGGCTGGGCCATATCAAAGGCACCGGGGCCATATATACCAAATGCTTCACGCTCGAAGGCAACGACGGGAGAACTTCCTTGAAGACTTTACGCCACGTTTCCGGATGCACGATGTGTTTTTCTTTTGTTCGTTCGAAACGATTGTCGACTCCCAAGATGGCCGTTCGGGGGGAGAGGAGCTTCACAAAGGAAAACCCAGGGGTTTCGCCGAATCCGAAGAATCCGTCTTTTGTATAAGCCAGTTCGATGGTTGTGTGGTGTTGGAAGAGGAGGTAAAATCGTTTCGCCACGGCGATAAGGCCTTGGAAGACGGGGGATCGCTGGAGAGCTTCGGGATAGCTTCCGACCCCATCGAAGACGTCGTGGTCGTCCTGGATTATGAAAGGAATAGACGATGGTGGTTGGTGTGAAGCTCTAAACCTTGTTTTGTTTCGGAAGCCTTCATGAATGAACCGAGAAGGCGAGACATCTCGGCGACTTGTCATTACCCCCTCCCGTCACCTCCTTTCATTTATCTCCTTAGCACAGCTGCCATTCGAAAACTGGAGTTCACTTACCACAAGCATGACCGAAGGTATCGAAGCCAGCACATCTTTCCATACGGGCTGCGAGAAGTGCGCCAAATAGTGCGTAAAATAAAATCGGGTGCACTGCGAGTGCATCTTATCCGAAAACTCCGCCGCCTCCCTTTCCACTCGGTTTTGAATGTTCATCCACTCCGAAAGGGTGGACGACCAATTAAAGACGTCGTCTTGATATATCTGATCCCCGAGACCGATGAGATAGTGCATCTTCTTGGTCGCATGTGTCCGTAGCAGGTCCCTACAGAGCGGTCGCACACCATCCAAGTCGGCCTCGGGATCTCCCTTCATGCTCAAGCTGAATCCGCAGCAAGAGTAGAAGCCCCAGTGACAGGGGCCAGCCAGTCCGGATACGTAAAAGTTGAACGGACCCAAAATCGGGATTGGGGTGTGCGTTTCCTCTTGATGTTGATCGCTTCGCTGCGCGTGTGAGGGATCAGAGGGGTGTGGTATCGAAACACCGGGCGGGAATTCGAACCAGTATCGAACCTCTTGATCGCCGGATTCTCGGACGGACACCTCAATATCGTATCTCGCCACAACATACCCTTCCAGCTTGTCCAGCACTCTTGCGGTTACAAGTTGTGCCTGAGTTGAGGGTGCTGTTGACGGGAAACCATCGATTTCTCTGTTTTCGGAGTCGAGATTCGATGAGGCAACTCCGACGGTGAACTTCAAGACGACTCCCTGTCCTCCTTCCTCGCCCCACGCGCTTGAGTGAACCACCAACAGTACCGACCCAGACCATTTCTTGTTCTCTAAATCCAGATTCGCGAAGCGAAGAAAAGGGCCGTAGGTGTACTCGAGGGGGTGCACCAACGTCTGCGTCGTCGACGTCGGTGCTTCAGAAGACGTGAGTTCTGCCAACTCTATCCCTCCGGTCGATTCCACGTTTTGACTGTCAGCCTGAGATTGTGGGTGCGCTGCTTTCTTGGTGTCCAGTGTCTCCAAGGCTTGAAGCATCCGCCTCGTCTGTTGGAGATCAAGTGCCAGTTTCTTGTTGACCATGGTTTGTGACGCTTTTCTACGCAGTGTGGTCTGTTTGTAAATACAAGTATCGGGTTCGATAGCGTCGCGGGGGGCCTGTGCGTTGACTTTGGCGTCGACCTCGATGCCAACCTCGATGCTGACCTCGACGTTGGCAATCGTCGCTGGGGTTGGATGTCCGTTCTTGTCCATTTCGCGCTAATGATCGAACAAATGAATGGTTGGCTTGGTTTCTGGTGACATTTTGGGAGGTTTTCTCCTAATCGTCGCACACGACGCCCCATTTTGTGTTGCCGATTGGCAGTGCAGTAACTCCGACAGATCGTGGGATCGAACACAACGAAAACAGGAAGGTTGAATGACTGGGGAAACAACTGGGGGAAGAAGCGGGATGACGGAAGACGGTCCCGAAAACACATCCCAATGCCACTGTGATTCTCGCTAAATTGCTTACTGTGAGGATCTCTATCTGGTTCTCTGCATACCCGCCGCAGTTACTTTCCGCAAACGTTGGGTTTTGAACCACGAAGTTTCCATCAAGAAAGTGGCACTCCGCCACCTAATCCAAATCCTTGACAATCGAGAAGAAGCATCTGGAGGTAGATTTGGACGGGTTGCTGAAGGCATGAACAGCATGAGTCCCGTCATTGGAATCACCAAGTGCCCGCTCGACCGGTAGTTTCGGAATAAGTGTCGACAGTAGTCGTAGGTCATCACAGTGATCTCTACAAATCACTACTATGATGGTGGTCATCACCACGGTCCCATTTATTTCGTTTATTCCTGCACGGTTCACGGTGCTCGACCAACTTGAAGATCTGGGGAGGTTCACTGGTATTTTTTTCTCCCTCCCCGCATGATAGCGTATCTTCGTTGTGATTGTCATCCTCATCTGCGAGCCCGCTGCACCAACTTGGAGCGTGCAATGGATCATGCAGCCTTCGGTTTGTAAGTTAGGTGGTGCATACTCTTGTCTTCGGCGGTTTTGGCAACTTGGTTGGCAAGCGAATTCCATGTGGGAAGGGTTTCTAGTCCGCTTGCTCAGATTTGGCTAACAAATGATGGTAGAGCTATCAACTTTCAACCAACTCTCAACGACCCATTTGATTTTCGGAATCCTGTTGAATGTCAAGCAAGAACAGTTGGGCCCACTTCTTTGTACAGGTGCTACTCTGCAGGAGGATAGGACAGATGAAAATAGTTCGAAACGTATTCCGCTCGAAAAGCGATTCCTAAATTCGATCTAGGTATCCACCCAGGTTTCAACCACTTCCGCACTTTGCCATTTTGGGTGAACCGGTGAGTACTTGTTTCCGTTCGTCACACCCAACGCCCCATTTTGTTCAAGAGTCGCCCCAGTCTGGTCTCCGCCCAGGTCGCCGCCAACACACTACAGAAGACAACGCAACAGCGAAACCCCAGGACAAGTCTCGCCACAAGATTTATGTATTGACGCTCCGATATCAACGCTCTCTCTACTTATATCCGCATACCCTCTGCATCTACCTCCAGCAAACATGACAGCGTCATCAACACCAACAAAACCCTTCACCATTTCCCCCGCCACCCCCTCTGACGCAAAACATATACTCACCCTCATCAAAGGCCTCGCAGACTACGAGAACCTCTCTCACGCAGTCACAGCAACCGAATCCATCCTCCACAAAAACATCTTCGAAAACAAATACGCACAAGTTCTCCTCGTCCACCACACTCAGCACCCTTCCAGCCCTGTCGCTTTTGCGCTCTACTTCCATAACTTCTCAACCTTCCTTGGCAAACCTGGGATCTATTTGGAGGATTTGTTTGTTATGCCAGAGTTCCGCGGGCAAGGGATCGGAAAGGCTCTGTTAGGGACGTTGGGGAAGATTGCGAAAGAGAAGGAATGTGGGAGAGTAGAGTGGAGTTGTTTGGATTGGAATGCGAGTGCCAGAGGGTTTTATGAGTCTTTGGGTGCTGAACATTTGAAAGAATGGATCATATATCGGGTCGCTGGGGACGGATTAGATAAGTTAGCAGCAATGTAGATCTTGGTCGACGGAGAAGATGTTCAGCGTTGGTCTCAAAACCTGTATTGGTTCAATTGACCTGGATTTCACTTTTGAGGGCAAACTCGCTCAAATCGCACACGACACGGCCTTCGCACATTGACGAGGATCAAACGCAAACAGGTAATTCTTGGAAGTTTATAATCATATTCAAAATAAAAACAATGGAGTAAAATAAATACGTAGATGTATATGCCAAAACTTTCCAATTCATCGCAAGTGGTGATAACTTTTTATGCGTCGTTGCTGGTCGTACTGGTATCCTTCAATTAACCCGAAGAGGCATTCGCGATGTTCTGACAATCGCTTTCGCCTTCTCCACATCGCTGTTCAACACTTCACGCTGCCATCGGGACAATCGTGCGGTGGTCTCACTCTCTTCCGGTGTCACTTTCCCATCAAGAACGGCCCGCTGTGTGTCTGTCAAACCATCATACCACGCCACAACGGATTGAAGATGAACGGGAGAGCAGCAACTGATGTCGATCAGAACTTGAGCGATTGTGCTTTGCACGGGCAGTGATGCTTTTGATGGTAATTTGGGAATGTGCGCAAAAAAGAATACATCAGCAAAAGTTGCAAAATACGACACCAGCGCAAGAAAAAACAAAACCCCAACCGAGCACAGAACCAAGCGACTGACATATCAATTCACTCACCAACATCCGGCGGGAACGAATTCAGCAGACTTTGAAGCTGCTGTCGAACCCATTCAACATTGTCCCTCTCTTTATATCCGAACGGCACCTTGTCCTTTCGTCCATGTTGGCGTTGATGTTGTGTGCGCGTTTGCTGTTTAGAGTTGCCACTCCCTGCCCCAGCTGTCGTGTTTACAGGTGCGAGCCGTCCCAGCCCGCTTCTGCAAAGGGCTCCGATCATCTTCAGTACTCGGGGGGTGCTGGCGTCGTCCGATAACTGAGGCCACAAGAAATGAATGAGCGTGTATCTGTGAAAATGAGGACGGATTTGATCCAGGAGATGGAGAGGTTGAAACAAGAAGGAACAACCGTTAGATTGCAAATAATGTCAGTATGAGGGATAAGACGAGCCAGAACTGCCGGAACACTGAAAGATATACATACGCATCGGTCCAAGGAATGTAATTCGTGACCAGCTCGATCGACTTCATTAGCTCATATTCCCGGGTCGCTTCCGCCTTCCGTGCCGTATCAGTCACGACTTCCGCTTGGCTAGCATCTGTCTTATCGCCCCCCAAGTTGATAAACTCTTCCACTATTTCTTGCACCCAGGAACCCAGCGCTGGAAGCGACTCCGTATTTGCCCATTTGAACTGTCAAGTATACAAAAGATAAAAGAAATGCATAAGGGAGTTAGAATATCTCAGACGAGGTGTTCATATAAGTCAACGATAAGCATGCTCCTTAAACAGAAAAAACCATGGATGCAACTTACACTCTCTTTGAAACCCTCATCCCGTTCCCGCAACGTTGCCACCACAACATGCATCGTCTTACGTATATACCCAGCACTCCGACCTCGACCATGTCCCTGCCCTTCACAAACATCCATTTCCGTCTCCACCTCCTCACCTCCACGACCATCGCCAAACACATCACCCCAAATCCGATCCACATCTTCCAACATCCGCAAGAGAACCGAAACATTTCGTTTCGTCCCCGACCCAGGTTTGTTTGCGTTATTACTGGTGTTTCTGGTTGTCCCTGTACCTTCGGTTTGGGATTGTTGGAGGTCTTCGGGGGATTCGAAGTCCCATTCCCGGAGGAGGTCGTAGCACAGTGCCCGGACACGGCGTGGGTTCTTGATGATGCGGCAGAGGGAGACGTAAGCGCGGAGCATGCGACTGTTGGAAAATGGACAAAAGGGCCCGTGAAGAAATCAACGTAAGTGTAAGAATCGAGAATCTTCATGAGCAACCATTAATAGGGGGTTTACTGAAAGATCTAAGGAAAAAGGTGAACCTTTACTCACCGCACAACATCTTCCTTAAAGAACACGATGGGCGTCCCAACGATCCTCCTATGCATCCACTTCATCACTCTGTCCAAAAGCCGCGTTGTCCCTGAATCCGCGACATGCAAGACCCACAAGAACATGACGACCTTCCGCTCTGCAGAGGATAATCCCCCTTTTCCTCCGTCATCGTCTTCAAGCGGCAGATCCACGACGAAGCCGGGAGGGTACTCCCACGTTTGTGCCTGTGTGTGTGCTGAGGATTGAGGGGTGTCTTTGTGTATCACGGAAGGCATTTGTTTCCAGAATTCCTCGAGGGTTTTGGTGAGGAGGTCGGGTCTGGTGCAGAGGGATCGGAGGTAGGGTAGTGGCGGTAAGGTGGACTTGGTGATGGATCTCAAGAATTCGATTAGTTCTTGTTTCAGCGATTGGTAAATCAGGCGAGAACAGGAAAGCGGAAAAAGCAATCGAGTCAGTACCACCCCGGATGAAGCAGGAATGAACCGAAAGACACATGATCAAACTCCACAAGGGAACAAGAACAGAAACACCACCCCACTCAAATGGAAATTCAGATACATACTCGTCATCTCTGGATCCACTGCTTTTGCTGCACCTCCCTCCACCCCACGACCTGCACCTCCAACCCCAGCATTCGAAGGTCTCAACGTCCCATCCCCACTGCCTTGCACCCGCCTCATCTCACTCCCCCCAATCCCCCCAACTTTTCTCACAGCAGCAGCACCAGCCCCAATTTTCTTCAAACACGAAGTTTTCGATTTTGAGTGGGCACCAGGAGGCGGAGAGGGAGCTCGCTGCGCCGGTGTGGGAGCGCGATGGGTGGTGGTCGCGGTGGTGGTGGTGGTGGTGGCCGAAGGCTCCACGGAGGAGGAAGTCGATGTTGAAGTGGTGGGCAGTGATATTTTGCGAGAAAACTGTCGTTTTGCTGCTGGTCGAAGAGAAGGCATGGATTCATCCTGTGGCGATGGTGTGGGGGCGTTTGACGTAGATGATTCAGCCGTGGTTACTTTAGTTGTTGTCGATGTCGTCATGGTGTCCTTAGCCTTAGCAGCTGACCGTGTCGTGCTTGCAGTTATGGTAGCAGACGCTTTCGATGCAGACCGAACTGGTGCAGACACGACCGCAGTACGTTCTTCAATCCGCACTTCTGCATCAGCTTCTGTCGCAGTCGCCAGAGCAGGCGTCACACGCGGCCTCTTCGGGGCCGGTTTCGCCTTCTCCTTCGGGGGCCGACCCCGTTTACGTTTAGTAGTTGGGGCCGCATCATCCGCAACAACAGACTCAACCGACGAAACTACCTGTCTGGTAGAAGCAGCAACAGAGACTGTACTTCTTGACATCTTCCTCCCCGACGTTTCTGGATGTGGTATGATAGACCCGACCGTGCCCCCTTCTTCTTCCACAATTTCCTCAACATGGTCATCGTGGATAAGACTGTGCATTGTGTCCTCTCTGGGAGACATGACTGATGTCCTTGCAACGAGAGCGGAGGCGGACAACGCTGTGTGTGATGTGGGATAGGTGATTGGGAGTGGGTACTCAAGCTCCATTGCGCCCTCGTCTGCGAGTGGGCCGGTGGGAGTAGGTAGGGACGATGATGATGGAAGCTCGTCGGTAGAAAGACGTGATGTTCTGCGACGGGTTGACAAAGCCTGTGTTGGGTCCAGAGACACAAGACAGAGAAGCCAAAAAGTGGTCACCACAATCGTTAGTAAAGGAGATACACACACAAGGGGGTGCGAGGCAACAACAAACACAATACATACCCGTTCAGAGAGGAGCAAACTGGATGTATCGCTCGGTGGCGGGCTTCGGGCTTGGTGAATAGAATTCCCTTTCATACTCATTTCGTATAGTTGGACTTGCTGATCAGTTATCAGCTCTTGCAGAGCGGTCTGCAAAAGGGAAATGAAATCCGACCGAAAAAAGCAAAATCAGTCTCACGTTCCGCTCCAAAGTAAAAGAGTTGCATCATAACATTCAATAGCATCATTCATCATACCTTTTGCCTCGTCAACCGCTCATTCTCCATCTTCAACCGGTCCACCAAGACCAACAACGTCCCATCCGCACCAGCAGACCCCATGCGAGACTCATTTGAATTGCCAGACATCACCAATCGACTCTGTTGAGCCGCAGTTGTAGCCTGTTTCCTCAACACATCCATCGCACTCTCAAGCTCCTTAATCCGACTCTCATACGACGCCTTCATCTCTTGCTTTTTTCGATGCATTTCCTGCACCACCGCGTTCTTTGATGCCAACTCCGACTGCAAGGAAGCAACCCGTTGTTGTTGTTGGGGGTGCGGAATGTCGACCTGGACTTGCTTTTCTGTCTTCGGTGCCGACGCGGCCGCAGCCAATTCACTTTTCAAACGCGTGACCTCACCCTTCAAACTCGAAACCTCCTTCTGGTGTGCCCTTTTCGCCATCTCAAGAGTTTTGCTAGCCTTCTTCAACTCATCCTCCAACCGCTTCGTATTCGCATCATTTGCCCCACTCCTTGCTTTCACAGCCGCCGCCGCAGATGATTGTGACTTCAGCTTCTCTCCCAACTCCGCACACCGTTCCTGTAACCGTTCAGCCTCCTGTCCAGCTCGGGCTTCCCTATCCAATGCATCCTGCAAGCTTTCCTGAAGCTCCAGAATCTGGTCCTCATATTTCCCGCGAGTACATCGAAACTCTTCGGCACATTCTTCGCGGGTTTTAGCGATTTCTTTTTCGATGAGGGATGCTTGTCTTCGTTCGAGTTGCTTGAGTTTTCCGTCAGCTTCTTTATTTGCGTTTTGTCTGTTTGAGCAAGAAAGGGAAAAGGGGATATTGTGTTATTTTGCGATCCCGGATGCTGCCCCCTTTCTCTGCTGAAACATTTCGACCCCTCCCTTGCTTATGTTGCCCCCTAGCAGTCAAAAAAAAATACTCACTGTTCCTCTAAATCCTTTTTCAGCTTGTCATTTTCCCGCTGCAGTTTAACTATCACCGTAGCTTTTTTCTGCAAAAGAAACAAGAAAAAGGCGAGTATTAGAGGCACGAATACAGCACATAAAAAACCTCACTGATTCCTATCCTTTTCACCACTCCCACTTCCAACGTCTCCAACGATACCTACCTCAGACGCCTTCAATTCACCAGTCAACCTCTGAACATTACTCTTGGCCGTATTTAATTCGTCCTTACAAATCTGCAACTGCGCTCCAAGACTCTCACTCAACTTCCTCGCCCCCTCCGCCCGTTCCCTCTCCCTCTCCACCTCCTTCTCCCTCTCCCTCCCCTCCTTCTCCTCAACCTCCCTCACCCGTTCAAGCTGCTGCACCCTCTCCATCATGGCCTCAACCTCACTCTTCATCCTCGCCACCTCCCCCGCCCCCCGCGTCGCCTCACCACGTTTTTTTGTTGATTGATCTCCCTGGTTGAGCTACCACCGCCCCCCGCCGCCCGCCCCCGCCCCCCCCCCGCCCCCGGGGGCCCCCCGGGGGGGGGGGGGGGGGGGGGGGGTAATCATATGCGCATGAGTCAGCATGTGAAACAAGCGAAGCTATGTTGAACTTG
>JADGJF010000580.1:0-17714 GCA_027596845.1 Quaeritorhiza haematococci | reverse complement strand
GTGCCAGAGTTACATACGACTGCACACCACACACACACCCCAGGTGTTATCGAAGTGTATAAAATACTATACTACTGTGATCTCCCCCACTTGCATCACAAGGCTCCACTATCCCACCCACATTCAAACCCTCTTTATCAATGTCCCTCGGAGAACACCCTTCAAGACTTACCTCCAGCGCTCTTGGGTCTCAGCGATCTTCATCCCTGGCTTGGCGCTTTGGAATATCCCACACCGTTGAGGACAACGTTGATGACGACGTCGACCACAGCGATCAACACGATCACGATCCGTCCTTAGTATCTTTTCGCTGCCAAACCTTTTAGCTTGGTCAACACGTCACAAACGAACGACGCCCTCCGTCCTCCATTTTCCATACCAATACGGCTTGTCTCCTCACCTCCCGGCCTTGAACCTCCAACGATGGTTTCCTCCCCTTCGCATACCACCCCATCATCGTTCCCCATCATCAGTGCGAAGTTGTGAAGAAAGGGTCGTTCACATTTTCCCGCCCTCTCTCGTAAAGTGCCCCATTTCTAGTGGACACTACAATTTTGTCACTTTTTCTGTCGCAGGTGACGCTAATCACTTCCCTCTATCCCTCGTAATGTATTCCAAAGCTAGCCACGTTCTGTGGTTATTTTTGTCGTGCCCTAATCGTCAATCCAAGTCACTCGGCTGCATAATAACAAAATCCGGAAACGTTGCGAGTTTCCGGGAGGTTTCCGATGTCACAGATGAATTCAAGCGATCAAACCATCATGTAGGGCGCAGACCTGCGTCCTTGCTGCCATATGTAAAGTAAACAGCAACAACGAAAAAAAAAAGAGTCATGATCAGTAAACGGAGATTAACGAATTGTTGTTCTTTCCGCAAGCATTTTCCATCCTATCACGTTCTTCGCCTGTGAAAATTTCATGAAACCTTTTTGATAGGTCCCGCCAATGAAATCCGCAATGAAGCTGATCTGATCAGTGCAGAACGGCTTCGAAAAGATTTATGAAATCTATGAAAAGAATTTAAACCTTGAGCTTGAGTTAAACGAATCTCCGCCATTCCATTCGTATCTGATTGGCGAGTGTCATGTGAAGATTTCTCTAGATTTTCCAATCTTACAGCCCGTTAAATGTTGTTACCTTATCCGTATGATTTGATTGGGCCCCTCCTGAGCTGAAAGAAGCAAATTATCCGTTGACGACTGTTCGAGAAAAAGATCCTTATCGAAGGTGTTTACTAATGGTCAATTACGTAAGCGAAGCACTGAAGCTACTTAACACATTAGTTTGTGGGCCAATTTCCATCAAGCTTCGGATACACGTCGACGTATACTACAAAGACACGGAACGTTCATGGATTTCATTTTCGATCAGTTGACAAGACACAGCATTAACAGCAAATTTGGCCGAGTTGCAAAAGAACGTGCGATGGGCGGCTTTCGCATAGCAGTTTTGGGTGCTTCATTGGCCTTCTTAGCATCTCCGGTACTCGCACAAAGTAATGTTCCTTCTTTTCGCGCTATGTGTTGATCGATATGGAACATCAATTATCACCAACATTATCTGATACACACGTATCAATTCTGTGCACAGGATGCACGACATACACAGGAAGCGATAATCTCTTATGTAGTGCGGTCATCAACTACACAGTTTACCTGCCACCGAACTTGGATATCCCAGCGATAGAGGCATTCGCGCGGTCGCAAGGGAGTGACCAAGCATCGTTTATCAAAGCCGTGGTGCCCAGATGCTACGACGCGTTTATCCACTGGTTCTGCGGGTTGGCCTATCCTGAATGCACGATCGGACAAAACGTTTCAGATATAGGTATGCTTAAGAAAAGGCGAAGATCGCCAAAAACATTTATTCAGAAATCCATTTCTGACATTTTCCGTTTCCTCTACGGTAACCTATGCCCTGCCGACAATTGACTTTTTCAAATCAAGGACCAAAATACATCTGCAAGTCTATGTGCGAAGCAGCTGTCACGGAATGCCGTGATTTTTTCACTCAAATTGGTCGTGCTTCTTCGCTTCCAGACTGCAGTTTGTCGGTGAGCTTGGATAACATGACATTTGTGCCCTACCCTACGACGAATTGTATGTTATTGGGCCCTTTGTCGAAAAATAGTACTCCAGGTGAATCCGACTCTGTAAATTTGAGGCCGTTCTGTCCGCCACCTTTGGTAGAAGAACCGAATCCAAACCGGACGGAACCAAATGCAAATTGCCTCGCCGGGTGTTGTTTGCCATGCCCTGCCTATGCGAGCTTCTTTCCAGAAGGGTAAGACCTTATAACATGTCTTGCACTTACGTCCTGTGGCTCACTTGAGACGGGGAAGGAACCACATGCGCAAATGATCGTTCGTTCTGCCTTCCGAGTTGAAATCCATATTACTATACTAAATCACACCCATCTATCTCACCCAAAAAAGACACAAGAGCCTCAGTTTTAAGTTATATCAAGCCTACGAGTTGTTGTCATTCTTCACATTCGGCATACCGTTCCTGTTACATGTCATGTTGAAAAACAGGCGGCGTCATCCGGCGATTTGGACCACGATGGTCGTCTTTTCGGGGACCGTCATGTTCTTCGCCTCGTTTTTTGCCGTAGACCGGATGGGCACATTTTGTGCGGATTCAGTTACTGAGGTGAGAAGTTTATTTGTGCTTTGAGCATATCCGTCGCGCGAAACTGAACAATGAGTCAATACTGGCTGTGAGAACGTCGTATTCTTATCCTTCCCTGCCACTTTCCTTCACCTGTTTAAAAGGCCACCATGTCTAACAACTGGAAAATTGGAGTGGCGACTTGGTTTGGCGTCGGCGGTTTCCATTTGCTGACGTGGTATGGTACGTACATCTGATCGTGGTGAACGTATCGAAATCAACGTCATCTCCAGTCCCGAACCATGAGTAACCAAGTCTTCTCGTGAGATCAGGCCCCGCTCTTATATGGAATTTGCATTTGGTGAGGCGTCTTTGAAGCCAACATACTCATACTTCGCAATATCAGGCGTGAGCTGAACACTCACTTCCCGCTTACCTTTTGGGTTTTGCATCCATACCAGACGATCGTCTGGCGGAGCGATTTCATGCAACGATACCAGAAGTGGGTCCACATCGCCGGTGTCCTCAAAACGCTTGTTTGCATTGTGATACCGTTTTCCTTGGGTTATGCTGGAGCCGTAGCTGGAGCGGTCGCATCATACATTAACGGTCAGGAATTATGGTGGAATGTGATTACAACAGCACCAGTTATGATGTCAGCGTACGCGATCCATTTGTATACATGCATTTTTTTACTGATGGTTCGTACATACACTGATACGCATCCTGTTTCTTGTGTGCATCTGAGCTTCCTCCAACTGATTTGGTTTCCGCATCGCGATCTCACTTGCCCCCACCATTTACAGAGCAGCAAACGGGCTCAGCAATACATTCGTTCACGAATAGGAACCACAAGTGACGACTCCGTTCATGAAAGACTCAGTTACGTCAAACATCAATTCAAGTTGCAGTGGCGTTCGTTTCTCTTAGCAACCATCGCGTGCACCATTGCGATTATCTACCTGGTAGGGCTTGCACTCTGGGTTCGACATTGCCAATTGGTTTCCGTCTTTTGTGGCCTCTCGACACCACAAGTCTGACTTTCAAATTCCTTACCCTTTTTTTTGGCTCACCACAACACGCCGTAAACAGATATATTACATCGCCAACAAAGTGGCCGATTTTTCTGCTGATTGGATCCAAGAGTGGCTTGTCTGCATCTACGAAAACGCTCCCAATGGCCAAAACGCCTGCACCCACATCGCCCAGCAACATTTGCCCAACGATACATTCACTGAGGCGGTCATCACAATGTTCTTATCAAGTGGGATATGGGCGTTCATCTGTTTAGGGAGCTCACCTGCGCTTTACAGGGAGTTCATGCAAGTTTGGTTCCCTAATTTTGCTAAGCGATTGGAATCGGCGTCGTGGTCGGAAATGAGGTCGACTAAGTCAAACGGTGGCGGAAACTCGAAAAGGAGCCATGTAATCCAACAGCAAGGAAGCACGGTCGAAGGAGGGGCGTTGGTGACGAAAGAAAGGGCTTCAGAAGCAACATCCCCTTAGTATGATACCTAGTTCAGAAATTTAACTTGATTCTGCCATGAAGGAAATCTTATCCCTTCGCATCTGAATCCATGAGTTGTTATTTGAGCGGTTTTAGAATGGCTACTCCCTTTCATTTACAATATAGAAGTTAGAGTTGAATTCAATCGAAAGGATCTTTACAAAGCCTATTCACAGAATGTAGACCATCTTCCCGTCGATGTACTCAAAACCCATCAAAAGGGCTCGCTCCTCATTTGACACGGCGGCCATCATCGGCATGACTGATACCGTTTCCGCCTTTGGACGGAGAGATGTGACAAGCAACCATGATGAGCACGAGTCTGTAATTGCATTTTTGAAAATGCATGTGCATCAAAACCAGAAACGAGAGCAGCAAACCAGCCATGCTAACCTTGCCTTGTCCGCCCGCGGCACCCGCACTTCCTTCCACATCACCATCCAAATCCATGAAGATTTCGAACTTATTCAACTGCCCCTCCCCACCAATTGTCTCTTTTGTTTCGGCAAACCCCTTCCCGGATTTTGCATTTGGCCTCGTCGACTCTTCTCCAACATAATCCCAGACGCTTGTCGTCACCACGCTTTGTTCAAAATTGAGTGGAGTGCCCGCTCCCGTGGTGAATCCACCCAAATTCGTAATCGCGGGGAGGCTCGGTTCTGATTTTCGGCTTTGTTTGGAAGGTCTAAGCGATGTTTCATGACAATCGAGCTCGACGCGCGGTCTTTTCGGTGACTTCAGAACGGGGTTGGCGATGGCGTGACTTCGTTTTGCGGATTCAGGTTTGGATACTGTGTAAGAAAGGGTGAAGGACAGGATGACGTTAAAGACCAAGCTTCCGACACTGCGAAAGATATAAACGAGTTTCCAACCTCTCATTCATATACAATCAAAAGCCATGGATGAGAACGTAGTATCATATCTTTTTTCTTCGTACCCTCTCCAGTTTCAGCATTCCCAGCTTGAGATTGTGTCGACCCGCTCTCGTCACCGCACCGATTTCGCAGTAAAGGGGGTCGAAACACGGGCATCGTGGATTTTGGATTAGCTTTTTTTGATGATGATGGTTTCTGTTGGACTACATGCGGAGCTGTAGTTCCCAATGTGATTCCTGACGGAGGTGGGACCAGAGCTGGAGACGCAGCGGTATCGGGAACAACTGCTGGTATCTTTTGTGGCAGGACTTTCTTGAAAGGGGTGAAGGTGCCTTTTTGCTGCTTCGGGAGTCGTTGTGCTTGAGTTTCAGCGGCATGGGCATTCACGTGGCCTTTTCTTTTGGGGACGACAGCTGCCGCGGCCGATGGAGATGGTTCCTTGAGAGTCGCGGGGCTATCCTTCCGCGTGCCTTTCCCTGCGGTCCTCGATTTCTTCTTAGGTACAGGTGTTTCGGCAATCTTGGGAGCATTCCGGCTGTCCACCCCTAACATACTTGACGTCCGTTTCGGAAGGCCTGCGGGGGTTGCTGATGCGGATGTTACGGACGATAAAGAAGTTGAAGGACTGTTTTCCGCAATGGATTCTGCAGTGCCGATTCCTGAAGAGATTGCTGAAGTGCGGTCTTGACCATCTTTGGGATCTGAACTTGGAATGGGATCCTCGGCGCGTCGGCTACTGGTCTGTGTAGTGGAACGTTCTATAACTCCATGAGGCGGCTGTTGTTTGGGGGCACTTTCCTCGCGCGACCGGGATGTCTTCGTTTTCGTGACATTCTTGTTAGGATCCTTGTGCTTGGACCCTTTCGAGGAGGCTAGTGTGGACGGCGGAAGTGGACGTAAAGCAACTGCTGTTGTGGATGTCGGCGGTGCTGATGGCTGTTCGCAAAGATTGGCTGGAAAGGATGTGTCTGTGGTAGAACTTCCGGTGGGTGCAAGCGCGGGAGTCTCTGTGGACAAAGAGGACTCATGTGGTGTGTGTTCGCGAGAAAGGAGGACGTTCCCGTTCACTCCCGTTGGAACGGTCGGCACGGACGGAGCAGAAGTACCGTTGGCACCTGTAGACGCTAGGGAGGACTCTGCCGATGTTTCAGCTGGTGCCGCACTTGAAGTCGCAGCCACGGTTTGTGTCTTCTGCTTCTTTGGTTGCCGCGTTCGCTGCTTCTTTGTCTCCTGCTGCGGATCTTTCGGAGTCGCCTGTTCGAGACGTGGAATGAATTAGTGGGATCCAACAGAAAGGGAAAGACAAACAAAACGATCATGATGTCCACCAGCCAAGGACATATTTCACACGAGGACACTGTAACTGCCATCAAGCCCATCCATCAGAATGGGAAAGACAACCCCGGCCCGACCATGATCTCAACCATGAAAGAATAGATCTAAAGAGAGATTCATGTAATAGCCCATCAAGTCCATGCTGTGAACATTTTTGACATGAGGACACGACAACTGCCGCAAAACCCAACGCAGCAGGAACTTACACCCCGCAAAAACCGCCGTTGAGTGGTCGCTAGCAGAGTTTGAAACGCGCAACGACGCAACGCAAGAAGAACAGTATTAGAGAAAAGACGCTAAATTGCCTTGTCATTTTCGACGCCATTTTCGTTACTCGCTGCGGGAGCAGCGGGATTGACTGATGAGGACGAAACAGACGTTGACAAATCGGGTATCGGGACGGCACTGGCACTGGTGCCGGCAGAATCTGCGGTTACTTGAGCATGGAATTTTCGGCAGTGATCTCGAACGCCCCTGGCAGATGTATATCTCTTTTTACAATGAAGGCACTCGAACGGTTTTTCCTTCGGCGGAGCCTTTTGCTTGGGAGCCTTGGAAGCTTCTGACGCCGGGGGCGTCTCTGCAGTCGAGGATTTGGTGGTCTTCTTGGTACTTTTGGGAGGCATTTGGTGGTGTGTAACAAAGATCTTGGGCGAAGACTGCAACGCAAGACACCAAGAAAGCGTTTTCGCCCCAAGTTCTTTTCATGCAACCAAATCCGACTACGACGACGACGGTAGCAACCTAAAAAATCCCGTCTACAAACCATTGTTGAAGCCGTCGATGACTTCCCCTTCCACAGGTGCCTGGCTTGACACGACTCCCACAGCAAACCTTGGAGGAAGTGGTCGCGGCGAGCTTACATGGCCGTCGCAGGGAGGCTCGGCAGGAGGAAGGCCGAGGTCAAGGTCCGTTGACGAAGTACCTCGAGTGCCGTTAATACGAACGTTAAGCTCCCAAGCGCCCTCCAGTGCACCATCAAATTACGAGCATAAGGATCTCGAATACGACAACCCAAACGGTCCTCGTTTGTCCATCACAGCCCCCTCCCTCTCCTCTCGATGGGGCCGGTCATCCTCTGAATCTACATCAATTTCAGACCCTATCGAAAACTCGCCACCGAAAACCCACAAATCGTCCGCTGGTCTTATGGGATCGTTCCGGCTACCGTTCAACCTGCCATTTTCGACTTCTTCCACTGCCGTATCATACTCGCCCTTACCCGCACCATCTTCATCAGCAACATCAGTGCCTTCGCCGCCTCAGTCAAATCGTGACTGCCTCAGAGTTATATCCCACGAGGTTTCGCAAAGACTTGCTGCTCTGGTAGTAGCTCTTCGTTCCGGACGGCTGCCGTGGCTTCGCATTGTCGTCGGACTTTTGATAGCCTTTGTCTTACTCGAAGTCGCGCTGGTACGTTCCTTCCGACATCGGTAGGGTCAGAAAGGTGCTTGATATGGGAAAATTTGTTGGATCTGACTTTTGTTGGGTCTTCAAAGGCTCCAGATTTCTGTTGGCTAACGGATCTTCCATTCCCTCTTTATAGCACATACGGGAAATTAAAGGGTTCGTCTTCGCTGTCCTTACATACATTGACCAGCACAAAGGACAAGGGGCTTTTCTGTTCATTCTGTTTTTCGGGATCGCCACCACACTGCTTATACCTGGTGAGTGCCCTCTGCGACCACTTTATCTATTTCTTTTCCATACCTAAAACTAACCGCATTTTCATGCCTCTTTATTCATGCCCTTTCTTTAGCCACATTCCCAACTATTGCAGCGGGCATAATTTTCCGACCATTATGGTTCTCCGTGATCGTTGTCTTGCTCGGGTCTCAGCTCGCGCTAGTCCTTTCAGTCACCGCGGGTCGCACCTGGTTGAGACCCTTTGTTGAGAATCGGGTCGTGAACGATCCGAGGTTTCGGGCCATCGACCATGCAATCACTGTGGAAGGTGAGAACCGTGCACATGTTCGGAATTATTCCTCTAGTGCATTTCGGACTCGTAATTTCACTGAAACGTGTGAACGCTTTCAATCAGGCTGGAAGATTGTTATCCTTCTGCGTTTAGCACCGATCATTCCTTTCGGCGTCATCAACTACCTAGTTTCAATGACTAGCATTGATCTCGTTAGGGTGCTCATGCCTGCTACCCTGGTAGGAAATACACCGGGGGCTGTCCTGAACAGCTTCATAGGCTCGATTGTGGGCACCTTGGCGGGCGCTGAGGATTACAAAATGGACCCTCGAAGTGAGTTGATGTTCTTATCCTTGGAGCTATGCTCGCGAGCCTGAGCTCTACGCTATTCGGCTGCCAACCCCCCAACCCCCCAGTCTTTTGATAAAGATTAGATGATCCATCACACCGGCTCATCCTTCGTTTCTTAGTGCTTTTGCAACGATGGTCTCATCATAATTTTATCCTTCACATCACAGCAAGGTGGATTCTCATACTTTTCGGTGGGACGATTCTCTCAACATCTGTTTCCTACATCACCGCTGTCTCTCGCCGCGCGCTTCGGTACGCCTTAGCCCATTCGCCTCGCGACGAAAAAGAGGACGACAGTGTCACCGATGCAATTGTGGATGACAGTGAGGATAGTATGGTGGTGGTGGTCGATGGCGACCGTCCACGTCGACGGGCACGTACTTCTTCAGCAGAGAGTTCACC
Source organism: Quaeritorhiza haematococci (assembly GCA_027596845.1). Classification (NCBI taxonomy): domain Eukaryota; kingdom Fungi; phylum Chytridiomycota; class Chytridiomycetes; family Quaeritorhizaceae; genus Quaeritorhiza; species Quaeritorhiza haematococci. Next base: position 8,718 of record JADGJF010000580.1, on the reverse strand, counting down.
AGACAGAATCGATGAGAGCACCCACGCGGTGGGTAGGGTTCTTATGAAGGACGAGAGTGATGACGAAGATGATGAGGAACGCGAGACGATGAGGAATCCTGGTGATGAGGAGGGTTTGCTGGCAACTTCTCCTCGATCGAGATCGCGAGGAAAAAGTCGTAGTTATCGCGGCAACCCGAGTACCAACCGTGGGAATGACAAAATACCCTCAACACACAGTACTCGCGGCGTTCGTCCCTCCGCATCTGCAATGTCGCTGCATTCACTGAAATTTTGGTGGGCTAAAAACAATAATGATCGTGGTGACGACGGCGAGTCTGCAGTGAATCCGCTCAACAACACGGAACAAGGAGCACTGTTGCAGAACGATGGTGCTCTTGGTGATGGTGACGGTACTGATGTGTCGGTGGATGGGGCAGCAATCGATCGTGTGGATACGGAAGATGTAATCGTTATTGTTGAGGACGAAGCGGATCGCTCGATTGGTAATAGGGGCGGCAAGTCCCGACCTCGGGGTAGTGGTATGGGTATTGAAACGACAGGCGCTCAAGCAAACGTGCCACCAGTACAGCAGTTTGATGATGTGGAAAGAAGAATGATTCAGATGACTGCGGTTGGATGTGCATGTGCGCTTGTGTTTGGGTTGCCTGCTATACTTATGTTTACATGAAAACATCTCGACGGTGTTGGACACTTCCTTTTTTCTTTTCTGACTTTTTTGATACCCCATCATAACATAAACCTTCCTTGCACTTCAAGTTCCTTCGAGTTCCTATCAGCATCCAAGACTGAGTTATTTTATTTTACGAATTATTTATATCGCAACAGACTTCTGTTATTTCTCAACAGAACTTCAAGTTAGCTCCCAACCAAATCTTTGTCCCACTTTTCTCCGTCTCGGTACGGAATCGACATGTTTGCTACAAGCAGATGTCGCAACCATGAAAGCCAGAGTGAACGGGATGGCTGCGTCAAACAGCCGGGGTCCGAATGTCTTCATCAGCTCTTCGAGAATCTGCGGTGACAGCTCGTCGTGCCGGATGTGTTTCCGAACGAGCTCCCAAATTTCCGGGATCAGGGAGCGATGATTTTGCGGATCACGCAACCAAACAGCCAGCACTCTGATTTTATCAATGGCATCACCGTTTATGAGAGGGATTAAGTCGGAAAGGACGTCGAATGGGAGCTGCGAAGGCTTAAAATTGGCGGATTTGATGGCCTCCTTCCACCGCGTCCGAAAGCTAAGATTAACCAACACATGCGTGAGACCACTTCCAGTACTTCTCTTTGCAAGAAAACTTCCAAAAGTGTCCCTTTTCACGCTCCAGCACTGAACCAGTCCTCCTGCATCGCATCGGTGTAAATATGGAAGAGGATATCAAAGAAATTGGCGGGAACCGGTGGGTGAATGGCGATCACGGTCGTTGTTCCTTCTTTGAAGTTTCGGTGAGACGGTGTGCAAGATGATGTCGGCTTGAGCTGCGTTGTTGAGATGTTGGAGAGCATCGGGACCTTTGAGAGGCTTAAAAACGGGGGTGGAGTTCTTTGGAAGGAGTTGCTCTTCAGGCATGGTTTCTGGCTTTGATGTAGGAAAGGAGGAACGTTCACATTGGTTTTGACTTGGGGTATCGGCGAAACCTTGGGGAAAGGTGAGTGTCTTTGTCTCCCTCGCATTTCAAGGGAGTGGATAGGGGACTTTCCGAGGACGAGTTTCAAGGGAACTAAGGGATTTTGGGTGAGGTCAATGAACCCTTTGCCAGCTGAGTGAAATGGTGGTCTTTGCTATCTATTTGCATTTGACATGACCTGCTTTGCGGCTGCCTTCGCAGTGTAGAATAACGATACTTAGATACTTGGGGACTTTGGGGATTGAACTCCTAATGATGCAAGGTTTGCGGCGGAGTTCTTTTGTGTTGCCTTTCTTATGAGGAGTTGCATTAGTGTTTCTTAGTACCCACCCCAAAACCTTTCCTCCGCCTTTGGGAACGACATCATGGCAAGGAATTCCAACAGAAAGTCAACGAGCGTGACATCCAGCAAGAAAGATGCTTCTCTCGAAGGTAATGAATTCTTTGCCATTCATCTCTCGAAGCATGCGCGCCGCATTCCAACAAGATCTCTCAAGACCAAGTTGTTTCCCACACCCCATTTGAAAACCCCAGTCAACGGAACCGCATCTCAAGCTACGAAACGCCGCACTTCCCGTACTTCGCTGCCTCCCGACTTGCCCTCCGCTTCGTTATTCGGTTCTTCCGCCGCAGGATCTGCAAACACCAAGCCGATCGCCCGTGGCCGCGGCGAGCAAAGGGCGCCACGCCAAAGACGCCAGAGCGCACCACCTGCGACTTCTAGGCGAATTGCTTTCGATAACGCTGATGGATCTGGCTCAGAGGATGCAGAGGTTGAGGAACCACAGACAAGACGAGCCAACATTCGTGGGAATGCAAACTCGAATGGAATGAGTCGAAGAAGGGGTCGGGTGCCGGTGATAGAAGAGGATGATGACGGGTTCGACGATGAGGAAGACGAGTTTGGTGAAGATGAATCTGAAGAGGAGGTAGACGGTTCGGACGAGGAACCAAGGTATGTCATTATATGGCATGCCCAAAGCCTCTATGCACAAGCCAGAGGCCTCGTCGAGAGTCAAAATGTACGCTTGATCAGATCACTGAGAGGTTTCATTGTTCTTTGTTGAAACAGAACCTCCGAGGACTTCAGCGGCTTGCTCAGCCTCTTTCAGTGTTAGTCATAAGCTCGATGTTCTTCATACCTCTTACTGTCTTCACACGCTCATACACTCATACACGTAATGATCACATTTACATAAAAGCTCGCGCAACAGCGCAGAAGGCGAAGCGAACCAAAACATCCGACAATGGTTATGAGAAGAAACTGAATGAAACCACTCAAATGGTACTGTAAAGTCGTTGAGTTGTATGAAGATTAGGGACCAGCACTATTCGCATACTAAACTCCCTGCTCTTTCTTCTGTGATTAGATTCGTAACGAAATCGCTGAAAGTCGGAGCCGATTGTGAGCACCCTCGTGTCTGCTTTCTTGCCAGGGTATACAAATTGACGCGTTTCTTTCATTTGGGTTGTTATGTGTAAAGGCAAGAACAACTGACGGCCAAAAAGCGACAAGCAGAAGCCCTGTGGGAGGAAGAAGGTGAGGTCATCTTTGCCTACCTGTCTATTGACGAATTGTGGTTCTGTTTTGATTTCAACGTTTTGCTAACGAATGTGACGGCTCTTGGGGTAAACCGCTTTCGCATGGCTCGCAGGAGCGACGGTCAAAAAGTTCCGGGCGGCGTACGAGCAAATGCTGGGTGCCAGCGGCGCGATCATTGACGACATCGAAAAGCACCAGCAGGCGATAGCGAAGCGTCGAAAGGAAGGCGAAAAGGATATTCATCACCTCTGTAGGCCCTTCCGAGTCTTCTCTCCTTCCCAAGCTCGCACATTCTTTCGATCGAAGTCTTACACGTTCGGTGTGTTTTCTCTCTGACCAGATCAAGCCCAGCGCAAGGCTATCGCCCAAGGTTTCAAACTGATACAAAAGCAGTCCGCAGCAGCTCAAACGCAATTGCAGACCATGGTCAAGGTTTTACTTCCTTTTTCTCAAGCTCTATATGTTGCCTTTCCTTCGTCTGTGAAAGCAAAACTGACTATCAGCATTTATCATTCGATGTTAACGTATATGACATCGCTTTCCTCCCAATACACCAACACGGAACCGTTCTGGGGCTTTCAGGAAACTTACGATCCCGAAAATCTCCGAAAAGCTCTGTATCTCCTCGCGACTTCCTAAGTTAGCGGATTTTTTTCCGACGGCGACATCAACTACTTTCCTACTTCATCTTCTTTTCCTGCTTTCTGTTAACTCTGTTGCACGGCGGGTGTTTCGTCAATACCCTTTCATATTTCGCGGATGACGCTTTCGTTTGACACGGTCGTTTACTAATTATCCCAGAGCGATTTGTAATAATATACACCATCGACGCAGCCATCGACGTTTGATGATGAGCTCTTCCATCTTGGACCAGATCCTGGACCAGATGTCAGATCAGACTAGAACCAGGACTGGAACTCTTCGTACCCAGCTTCGTAACTGTCCCATCTGGTTGCTCGAGGATCGGCGGCCCTCAAAATAACGATCCTTGTGCGACCTTTTGGCGGAGTTGGAATTTTCCTTGAGACACCATAGAAGATAGAACAGTGAACCACCGTGAAAAGTTTTTTCTTTTTTGAGTTTGTGGGTTTCGCAGATCACAGCGACAAAATTTCCACAAAGAACTCTGCGCTGAGGACTCACAATTCCAAATGGTGGTGTCTCAACTGTGTTCAACTGGATATTCAAGAGGTATATCCATCTCATGACCTGACGACGACGGGACGACTTGCCATGAGAGTGCTGTCCTTGTCGCCACTGTCGCGGTTGCTGGGAACTGTCATTTTCCTACTGGAAGTAACATGGTTATGGTCGGCGCTTACCATCCAGGACGCGAGAGCATTGCCCATATGTTCTGTCGGTACATCATCTTCGACAACAACAGCTGCTGCGAAATGCCAGGGGTTCGCAAACGGTCGCGGTGTCGCTCGGCTAACCCGGCGCGAGAGGGGCGACGCTGAGGTTGTGATCAAAATGCGGCAGGACATGGTCGACGAAATATCAAAGGTGTGGTGGAAATGGAGCGAGTCAGTGAACTACTCTAGTACCTCTTTTTCTTTGAGCGAGAGTTCATGCGACATATCCTCTTGTTTGGGAACTGCAAAACACCTTGCTCAACCAAATCTCTTTCCATCCCCTGTTTATGAAAAAGGCAATGACTGAAATCATGCGCAGACGTCTCCTAGCCACGAAAATTCCCGACATTCAGGTGGCTCAAGTTGGTGTGAAGAAGGCCAAAGCAAGCATCGATTTCGATGCAAAAAGCATCCGTATCGAGCGACTGGAGGTCCAAGAAAGCACATTCAAGCTTCAACCGGGCTATGTGTTGGCGCGTTTCAAGGGCATCGAGACCACCATTTCGTTGGATTTGTTTGCAGATCGAGGTAATTTGGAGGGAGAGGGTATGGGGTGGTATCCAGCGTGACGGGTGTGGACGTGTGTTGGCAACTGATACGAGACTGATACAAGTGTGTCTATGAGACTTCGGACTGATGTCAACTATTCCAATCCCTTTTGCCTTTTGAAAATCTGCAGTGCCGCGCGGTAAGCACATTGTCAACGCAGTCGTAGACGCCCGCGCCGTCATCACAGTCGCCAACAATGGCTTCGGCGAGCTCACCGTCAACGTGAAAAAGGCAGACGTGACCTTCACCAAATTCGAAGTCCGTGTTCCAGCACAACCCTTGGTCGATCTTCTCTTCGAAGCAATCGAACTTCTTATTCGCGAACGGCTCGACTTCAGTATAGCAAATCAGCTGAAAACAACAGTCCCCACATTGCTCAACAATATTTTGAGGAAGCAAATCAGGGCGGTGGGGGTTCGACCGAGTTTCAAGTATGATGTTGCGGTTAACTTTGATGGAGATCCGAGGATTTTCCCGAACGAGTTGTTGGTTGGGGCGATTCTGGATGGAAAAGTGGCATATGTGGAGCCTACTGTTGAGAAGTTGAGGAATGATTTGAAGTCGCATGCCATCGGCACTTGAAACAGATTGCACTGTGTAGTGGGGAACAGAGTAGGGAATCGATGGACAGGCCAGCCTTCCTCAGAAGGAACTACTTGGTTGTTAAGCAAAATTGTTCAAAGACACTTCCTTGTATTTATAGCATAGAAATGAAAATATAGAGTAATTTGTGGTCTCTAAGAATGTGCTTGCAATGTCTTGTCGAAGTGTTATGGTGGTTAAGGACTTCGCAGGGGACTTCGTGGGACTTGGGAGTCGATCTTCCAGGAAAGTCGCACTTCGCCAACTGTGACACCCCTGTCAGCCGACACCCAAGAACAACGCCATGGGCCTCCTCAAAGATCTCCGCGAACATCAAACCACTTTATGGGTCTCAACATTCATTAAAATCCTTCTCATTCCCTCATAGTAAGTGCATCGCGATTGTTGTTTGCTTTTGTCCTCTTTGCGTTGTGGTTCTAACTGAATGTTGTTCTTGGATACGCCAACCTTGACCACTTTCTTCTTCCGTTCCATACACCGCATCTTACCCCGTCCCCGCCTCTGATTTTACGGGAAGTCAAGTCATTCGACAGATTTCGAGGTTCATAGGAACTGGCTTGCCATTACACACAGCCTACCCATAAACCAATGGTACACCGAGGTGCGACGTTTCCCACCTCACAGCGCATTCAAAGTCCCCCCACACCAGTTTGGCAGTTACTAACCAACTTCCGTTTCTTAATTTACAAAGAGCACCTCACAATGGACGCTTGACTACCCCCCCTTCTTCGCCTGGTTCGAATGGACCCTGTCACAACTCGCCCTTTTCTTCGACCCGGCAATGCTGGAGGTGAAGAATCTGGAGTATGCGAGTACAGAAACGATTGTATTCCAGCGGTTGACAGTCATGGTTAGCGAGTTCGTCTATTTCGCATCGATTTTGAGGTAATCGGCATGGGTGTCTGCTGTTGGGGTCCTTTTTCTTTTGGTTTCTCCTTGACTTTGAAGACGGACTGTTGGGGAGAATGTATGATTGATTTTGGGTTCGCCTGCGGTTATAATTCTGACAGCATTCTGAGCGCGGTCCCATCCGGATATGTCAAGTCCGTTCAAGTCGGTCTGATTTTCTTGAGCCCTGGATTGCTCTTCGTGGATCATATCCACTTTCAGTATAATGGGTTCCTGTATGGTATCCTCCTGTTCAGCATGTCGGCATTCCAAAAGGTACATCGTCTTCCTCCAAACGCATCGGCAAAGGTTCACGAGGGACCAAGTCCTGAATGATTGAATTTCGTTTCCGTTTCTAGGGGTACGACCTGCTGGGGGGAATCCTATTTGCTGCTCTGTTGAATTTCAAACATATCTACTTGTATCAAGCGCCGGCGATCTTTGTTTTCATCTTGGGGCGATACTGTTTTCGAGCTGGTACGGATTGGAAACGTTGGTCGCTTTGTGATTATTGACACGAGAAAGATCTTATAGACTCGTTTTATTCACACATCTCATGACAGGCAAGTTTTCCATACTCAACTTCATCAAGATGGGGGCAGCAACAATTGCCGTTTTCGCCGCATCCTTCGGTCCCTTCGCTTCACAAATCCCGCAAGTCCTATCCCGTTTGTTCCCCTTCAAACGCGGGTTGTGCCATGCGTACTGGGCACCCAACTTCTGGGCTTTGTACTCTTTTGTAGATCGGGTGTTGCTGCAAGGTATGAAATGTTGCGATCGTTTGTGGTAATGTCGGTGGAAGACGCCCTATGTGACGTGGAATCTTCATTTCCAAGTGCTCAAGCGTGGTGAAGCAGCTGAAAAGTACACACAAGTAGCCTCGCTCACGAGAGGTCTGGTCGGGGATTCCAAGTTCGCGGTTCTCCCGAATATTCAGCCGTCGCACACCTTAATCCTGACGGTTCTCACCCAACTGGTAAGATACCAACACCCTCTTTCAAGCAAAACACAGCCACTTACCCAAACGTCTCTATTATCTTCTCACAAATCTATGGGGGTTGCTCTTATTGTTAACATTTCGGGGTTTCTTTTTGACACGCGTTTCGTAAACAGCCTGCTTTAATCTGGCTTTGGCGTCGGCCCACATACCGCCGTTTCGTGGAGTGCCTGATCGTGTGCGGATTTAGCTCATTTTTGTTTGGATGGCATGTGCACGAAAAAGCTATATTGCTTGTTTTGATTCCGTTCAGGTAATGATACAGTGTTGAACGTCTTCAAACTCGTATATTACTCTTGTGACTCCAGAGTTGTTGGGTCCTTGAATGGTTTTTTGCTTTGTGTGGATTTCGATACATGGTGTTCATTTACTTATTCTGATCCCTTACGCTTTTCGCTCGATACAGTGTCATCGCGTTCGAAACACCCAACTTCATGCGGTATTTCTACATGCTAAGCTTGGTTGGATATGCCTCGTTGTTCCCATTGCTGTTCACGCCCGCAGGTACGGTCATCTTTCCCTACTTGATGTTTCCTTTCTTGTTCCTCCCTTTGGTATGGGTTTCCCATCTTCTGACGCACTCACTTCAAACTGCCGTTGTCTCTTCTCTTGATGATTGTTGGATGAAAAAGAAACGGTCACAAAGATGTTGGTATTCCTCCTGTACATGCGAGTTGCGGGCAATGCCTTGGGTTATGTGTACTGGTAAGTCTTTTCCCAATCCATATCCAAAAACCCGTTTTTCAAGAGCTCCATCCCAATTTGAAATGCCGTCATTTACATTTTCATAATCATCACACCGCTACAGGAATAAACCCGGCAAACTCCCCTTCCACTGGCACCAATCCCTCTACATCTCAGGGCTCCTCCCTCTCCTCACCTTCCTCGACATCATCTATCCCCTTCTCCCTGCTCTCCACCGACTCCTCTCAACCTTCACAGAATCACTACCACCGACCTTTTTCCTCACACCAACAATCACCCGATACACCCAAATCTTTGGTTCTCTAGTCACTGCACTGACAGAGAGATACGAGTTCCTTCCACTGATGGCTGTTTCGGTGTATTGCGCCGTCGGGATATTTTTTGTTTGGATATTATTCTACAGTAGGATATTGAGGTCTACAACGGGTGGTGGGAGCGGGGCAGTGGGGG
>JADGJF010000579.1:0-17735 GCA_027596845.1 Quaeritorhiza haematococci | reverse complement strand
CTCCAGCGCTCTCAGAGCGATCTTCACCCCGGTTTGGCACTCTGGACTTTCCCATAGTTGAGCGCGACGCCGACCACCACCGTTCTCTCCGCCAGCGAACGTTTCCTCACTCCAACCCATCCTGCCACTAACCACACCCTCTGTCGTCATTCAGCAAGACCTTTCTTCACAAACCAGGTTCCTCCTGTCTCGTATACACTTACCCAATATTGCCCTCCGTTGTCATTCCACACCACTGTTATCGTGCATATGTTTGTCGTCTTGACCTGCACAACGCGTTCTCATGCCGAAATCAGTCCAGTGGCCCGAATTGCTCTTCTTCGTCCCCGCCATAAACCTCCCATGGAAGATCCATCAACTGCACGCCTCCACTCAGCCAATTCAAACACTAGCGACTTCCTATTCCACGAAATAATCGCACATCCGCACCGTCAACTCCATCCTCCGGCTCCCTAATCCGTTTTCCTCTTCCCCGCCCCAAACTTCCAACGGAAGATCCATTCACGTCTTCTGAGCCATTCCAAACTCAACCAACTTCATATTCCACGAGATTATCGCACATCCATATCGTCAATTCCATCCTACGACCCCACAATTGATGAGCAGCTGACTTCCCATCTCGACGTTGCGAACCAACTCCAGACTTTGCCTTGTTATTAGTTATGCCATGTTTGTCCACGACGGTGTTGTCAACATTCCAGGATATATTCCAAACTAGACTCATCTGCCGTGGTCGCCAAATCCCTCGCCAATATTCCGTGCTGATCTTGCCTTGCGCACATGTCGTTCTTAGTATTTCTCCCCTTCCCCCCTTTCCTCCTTTCCCCTCACATATCTTTCCGCTTTCCCTGCCGTTCATCAACGCGCCACCATATCCTGCAGCTGTGAAAATTCGGTCCGCTAACATACTTAAGCAGAGAAGCGAGTGGGGGTGCTCGAAACGTATTTGGCATTTGGAGAGGGCACATTCAAAGGCAATCCGAACAGTCTTCCTTCTTCATGAGGCGAGAAAACTTGGATCAGGAGCGAGAGAAGCACGAAAATTGGAGAAACAGCGAAAATGACAGTGCTCTTTGGAGAGAAGGAAATTTCCCGACGTTTGTGTTTTGATTTTATGTCGAATCATGGTTTCGAATCAAATCAATAATTATTTTCCCGGTTATGCATGCACACTGGGTTCAGATCCGGGCACTTGCTCACCCTTTACTGTAATATACATAGGAACTTCAAGGCAGCGGGCTATTTTGCGGAGAGGGACCGGTGAGCAGGTGAGCATTGGGCTGTCGTCGGAAATAAATTCTTGCACATTTTTCTGTAATAGCTATGAGTTCCACCGTACGCTTCCCCTTTGTCTCTTGCAAGCTTTGGTGGGCAAAAGTGTAGCAGAGTGTGTGCATCGACCTTGATTTGTTAATGCCTACCAAAAATACATACGTACAGATAAAGATACATAAACCACAGATTACAAGAACAAAAAGATATCTAATAAGTACAAAAAACCCAATCCACAATTCCTGCCTCTTATACATTTCGCATCAAGGAAACAAATCCCAGCCACGAAATCTCAGGACTCAAATGAACTTCTTCGCCAATCAACCTTCCCCAATACCATCGTCCCAAAAAGAGCGACACTATCGCCATTAGCACGGGTGGGAGACCTATTCCCAAACCGAAATAGATTGCTGAGTTTCGGTAGCGTTTTGTTACTGTGATGGATAACAAGGGGTTTTGGGGATGAGATGAAGTTAGCGACATGGATAGAGTGGACGGCGAGTGACGAGAGAGATTCCTTGTGTTGTATGGGTCTTTTCATTTACCTGAAAGATAGTTGTAAAATACATGCTCATTCTGGGAAAAGACAACGTCTTCCGGGCGGTATCGAACATCATTTCCAATCATATCTTTTGAATGAAAGAACGGAAACATCATGAGTACGTGACAAGGAGGGATCCTGCGCAGTCCGAACAAACAGACCGAAACTCACCTGTACACTCCTTGAGCAAATCGACGTTCGTATTATGAAAATCGTCCATGCCAGTGACGCGGACGGCTTCTTTGATGACGTCCCATGGAAGCCAACCTTCCGGTAATCCTCCAGCTTGGGTATCGCAAGCCCACACCGTGACTTGAGGTGTGGGCAAGACTTCCTCGAGGTTGTATTGGCTGCTCTGCGTATTGACGACCAAAGTCCGGTTCTTTGAAGCTGTTGCCTTGAACCGCACGAAGGGGGCCAAATACACGGTTGTGATGTATTTGAAGTTCTCGTCTCTAATTTCTCTAGACCAGACTCTCGACATGGAGGGATGCACGTTTTCGCCTGATTTGAAGCTGTATATGCCAGGTTGTCTTGTCGTGCTGTTCGATTGAATGAGGAACTCGGAAAACGTCAAGCCATCATATCGAGGTATCTGCGAAGGTTTCAGAGGGTTGAGATCAGTTAGTACCAAAGCACGTCATCAGATAACAAAGACAAAAGGCATACGGTCGACATCAAAACTGAAGCACATGGACTCCCTACTATGAATTCCCTACCTTTGATAAGAAAAACACGTCACGGCCATAGAAACTCGTGTAAAGCCCTCCGGTCGTGGTAATAGCGATCAAGAACATGACTGAAAAAAAGTATGCTTTATCGGATGCCAGGAAAACCAGTTTATTGCCCATGTAAGGATTGCGTTGGCGGTAGATTTTCTGTTTCTTCAACGCCCAAAACATCTATTCGTCGATATTCGCCAGGGATTTTGAGTGTTTTCGGGAGGGATGACCGCCGCCAAACAAAAATCAAGAGTGCGTTAGCAACTTTTATCTGACTCTTTCATAAATAGTGAAGGGAGAAGAGCTTCCTTACCTGAAAGAGCAATAAGACTCCAAAAGGGACATTCACGGCTACGGCCACTGCTATACCGACGGGGGAAGATAACTGAAGTGGAACGAAAAATCCGACGAGAAGGCTTGCGGCGATGGTGAGGAGGACGTGGAATTGAGAAACGATTGATAATATGATGAACGCCCGTCGCAAAGGTCCCCTGCCGAACATGCTTTTCTGGCTTCTTCTGGCAACGGTAGCCAGACTGTCCCCAAACACTTGCTGTATCTTGCCCATTTTGTCTATAAAGTCTATGATGAATGAAGATTGATCTAAACAATATTAATACAACTCTACTTAAAAACTCTATGTATATGACGGGTTTCGAGGTGAAGAGGTCAGGATGAGTCCGGTGTAGTCGAGCGCTTGCGCGGAGAAAGGGGGCGTCGACCTTGGGGAGAAATAGAAACCGGTCAATTCGAGTGCTAAGCCTCCAAAAACAGATTACCAGTTTTCTATTTGGATGTTCCAAGGTGTAAGCCCGTTTTGAACACCAAACCGATCTCGAACAATGGCCTCGCTGAAACAAGTCGTCGAGGAATGCGGTTGCACTTTCGACGCCATAATCCTGGGAACAAGTATCGCTCATTCAATCCTCGCAAGGTCGTATATCTGAACTGATTCTGTCCTTGTCATGGGTTGCTATCTTCCTAATGACCTCCGTCCTGGTCCGTGAAGTCAAGTTGATGAAGTGACACACTTCGGAGTTAGAACGCAGATGGTCGGCGCATTTTTCACTGAAAATCAAAATCACGTATTTCCATCCATTTGAATCTAATCCGCATAATAGTGCTTTGTCAAGAGCTGGAAAGACGGTCTTGCATATCGACTGCAACGGGTTTTACGGTGGTCATCAGGCATCTTTGACATGGAGGGAGTTGCTCGAACGTCTGTCTTCCAAACCTGCGACAGATGGTACGTAACGGGATCGTCACCACTTTGATACTTTCCCCAAATGTAGCCGAAGATATTGAGTGTTCACTCACTTCGGTCCCCCTCTGTCCTTGAAGTCACAGACCCGGAGTCCGTGTTCTGGCAAAGCTACAGTGATACCCACGTCGAAGTTTATCAGGAATTCGATGCCGTTAACGAGGATACCGATCCCAACTTAGTGTCGTCCCAGCCTTCTCATGAAACGGACCAGGAACAACCGAAGTCCGATAACAACGCGTGGGCATCAGTTTTGGGGTCCCTGAAGCAGAATTCGGATATCGTTCCAATATTACAGTTGTGCTTCACCAAAGACATCGTTGATTTTATGGATGGGAAGGGCGACCTGTCGATTGCAGACGCGGAAACACGAGCAAGAGTCAAGATTTTAGTTGAGACCCTTGTCGACTGGAATGGATATGTCGATCTGGCTCCAAAACTCTTGTACTCGCGTGGGGACATTGTTGAATCGCTCATTGCGTCCGGGGTCGGTCGGTATTTAGAGTTCCGAGCCATCGAACGGATTCAAATGTTATGGGACTCGAATTTTCAAGTGGTAATGATATGTGGAAACAGGGTCTTGAGACGTCATTTTGTCCATCTTCGACGGTTTTCGCTTACGTCGAATTCCATGTGTATGTTTAATCAAGGTGCCAGGTTCCAAGGAAGATGTGTTCGCGGATAAGTCCGTCAGTTTGCCGGATAAACGGCGATTAATGAAATTCTTGACGTCGGCGACCGAGACTAATGAAGAATCAGAAGAGAACTTAGGTGAGCCCATTTTTGGTGTCCATGACGCTCAGGATTTGGGTGGAGAGGAAGAGACACATTTGTTGCTCACCGAGACCCCCCTCCTAGAACAATCCAGCATACCCTTTCAAGATTATCTGAAGCAACAAAAATTCAGTGATAAGTTGGTCTCGGTCATCCTGCACGCCATCACCATGTTACTGAATGAAGACAAGACTAGCAACAGTACGTTCATCAAAGTCTTTCTCGCCGCGTGTTCGCTCGCTGGAATCATTCTTTGTGATGTACATACTCAAACACAGATGGCACATTTCCAAATGAAAGCCTCCACCAGAGCGGGAATTTCACAGGTTAAGCGGTACCTCTCTTCTATAGGACGGTACGGGAAGACACCTTTCCTCGTTGATCCATACGGGACGGGTTGTGAGCTGGCGCAAGCTTTTTGTCGGTGGGTGTCAAAAGCGTATGTCAGGTTTCGTTCTGACAAGAGCAACATCTATGATGGACAACTCAACTCACACGATATCTCGTTTCTGTTCGGCACAATCAGATCAAGTGCCGTTCATGGCGGTATCTACGTTCTCAAAGCCAAAATGAAGGCCGTTCACTTCGGCAACGAAAGAGATTCCATACAGGTGGAAAGCGAGGACGGTACGAAAATATCCACATCTTGGCTCATAATGGCCCCTGAATACACGCGATTGAGCACTGACCAGACAATAAGCTTGGAGACGTAAGTATTCCAGAAAAAGTCGGAAATGATGTGTGTGGTCCATGCAGAAACTGATATCCTCGATGCCTTTTCTTTCGCCAGCGAGTCTATCGCGAGGGCCGTAATCAAATGTAAAAATCCGGTGCAAGACGGTGTGGATTACGCTCTCACGGTATTCCCGCCGGAGTCCCTCGGTGGAAGCGATGGTGCCTTGTGCATTCAGCAGCCTGCGGGACGGAAAGACAGCGGATGTAAGTGCGCCAAGAAAAGCTCATTCGGGTCCTGGAAACATTCGACATCAGGGATAATAACTCTGGCTTTGCATGCTTTTTCAGATGTCCTATATTTGATGTCGGAGTCAAGGAGCTCACCACGTGAAGCTCTTGAACCTATCGTACGCTTGCTCGCAGGGAAACAAGGTAAATAGGCCGTCTTATCTGCAAACACGCTCTCACAACGATATCTCTGACAGTTGTCTTCCTTGTGATTTTCAGGAACGGCAGTTGCAGCTTACTACAAACAAACGATACCCAAATCCGAAACGACATGGATAAAGGAGCGCGTTGCTGTTTGTTCGACACTAGGAAAGGATATGACACGACTGGTCGCCATGGAAGATGTCGTGTCAGAGACACGGCAGATGTTTGAAAAGATTTGTCCTGAATCCGAGTTTCTTCCCTTCAACGCAGCATTAGAAGAGTGGTGACCCATTTCACACATTGTATCATTAGAGCAGCAGAGGAATCGTGTATTTACTGTAACATCGTAGTGAATCTCAAATGAAATGGGTATCCTCTGAGCTGGTGTCAATTCAAACTCACTTCTTGAATCCTGTGCGACGTACAGTTCCCAAGACTTCCTTTGACTTCCCAACATGAAAGATCTGCAACGCGGCTCCATCGGCCTCCACAAACAGATTTGGTGGCAAGAGTGGGATCGTCTGCAAGAGTTACAGTAAGAATGTGCGCCTTTTCAAGTCTTCAAGCCTATCTCCTGTTCGGCATGGGCGCAATGACCTGGCTGTCTTGTCGACAAAGACGGACGCGTCCGAAATGCGGAAGTCCTCATGTCACGATTGTGCTTCCCGTGCCATTTTTTTATAATATCACAATACAGATCTAATGCCAAACAGGACTTGTATGGGTTCGTTTCAGGCAGTCGCTTCCTCCAAACTGCCTCAAATGCACTGGACACCGAATGCAAAACAGATGATCCCGACACAATACCGAGAACAACGCCCCCTTTGACCTGTGAGAGTCGTTACTTCCCGTGCATTGCTTCATGAAAAGATGAAACTTTCCATTCACCGCCTTGGTTCTCTCCTTGTTCCATTGGCTGTGATCTCTTCCGCCGGTGCCAAGTACTGTCTTCATGGCGGCAGACGATATCAACCGTCAAGTCACCCGAAGTAATCCAAAAGTACTTTGCCGAGCAGAAGCAAAAACTCGACCAAGCACTGAAGCAGGTCAGAAAAGAAGGTTCGCTGGCTTGACCATTCGATCAGCGCACTGACGCATCTGAAATTTGAACCTTGTAAAAACAGTCAGCAGACGAGGTTCGATCCTTGGAGGAGACGATATCTAAAAAATCATGCATTCGAGGGGCGAATGATGTAGTGACAGGTCTGTGGGTTCGTGGGTCGGGGACAAATGGTGGGATGGTTCCGCTGGAAGAAATACACTGTGTGGACTTGGAGCTGAAAGAGTCCATACTTCAGGATTATCGGCAGTAAGTATCGAGTTTGTTCAGAAACAGAAGGGGAACATGGTGAAGCTTCGATTAACCATCCCAATCGTTCCCCAGGATCCTTCATTTCTACAGCGAAAAGCTGCGTGAATTTGACGCGGAGACGCGGTTGATGTCGCAGCGTATCACGTCTTTGGGGTGGACACCAGAAGACGAGTTCCGGATGAAGAAACTCAAATTGGAATTCGCGGTATCGGGAGGTGGGGGAGGGAGTATTTTGAACGCCAACCAGAACAAACGATTGCTCATAGAGAGGGCAAAGTTGGAGTTTGGCACGGATGATACTGAACGGATTATGGTTGGTTGCGTTTCTGGCGGCCATCAGGTTATGACAGTGTTGCTAAATGGGTCCTTTTTTGGTTGGGATTGTTAGGCTTTTTATGCGTTGATGGACGCGATTCATTTGCAAAAAATGCACCGAAAGGCGCTGATCAAGTCGAAGCAGCAGCGAATCCAGGAGTTCATAAAACTTGCCCAGAGATCTGTAGAGGTGAGATATTGCAGCCGAAGTGATTATTTTACCTTCATCCAACAAGCATTGATTTCCACATCTTCATGCATAGCTCTGCAACGACCATCACGCCCACAACGAAGAACGAATGAAAGACCAAGAAATCCAGCTCCAACGTGCATCTGAACGTCATGACCAAATCAAAACGTGGCGGGAACAGAAAAAGAGGTCCCTTCAGCATGAATCTCAGATACGAGAGATGGAGCAGCTGGCACGACAGCATGCGGAGCGGGAACGGCAGGTGAAAGAAGAGGAAATCCGAAGGAGGGCAAAGGATCGGGTTTTGAGTTTCAAGGAGGAAGCAAATGAGCGGTTACGGAGGGCGATGGAAATGGAAAAAAAGACCAAGGAAAAGGAACTGGAGATTTTGAAAGCACAGAAGAAGGTAGCTTCTTGGTTGCAGTTTCGGGAGACGGGCACCCCCCCCCGTCGTCCCCCTCCCTTCCCACTTTCCACTCCTGTTTTCTCTTGGAAGCACTAACCACTCTAATACTACCGCCAAAAATTCCACCAACAGATCAACGGCGAAAGGATCAACTTCCGCAAACAACTCCACCAATCCAAGCTCCTACAACAGGTGGAGCAAAACAAAGCCAAGCTACGCGAGCAGACCGCAAAACAAGCGAGACTGGAGCGGCTCCGAGCTCAGGTTCTTGTTGATGTGGAAGCGGATTGGAGCCGCATTTTGAAGGAGACCCAGACGCGGAAGTTCGCTTCGCAGGCTGAGAAGGTGGAGTTGGGATGTCATTTGGGGAGTTCGTGCGAGAATTGGGTGGAGAGATTAGCCCTGACTTTGCCTACGGTTTCTACATTGTTTAGGATTGTCTGCCGCCACTAGTTGGATATGCGACCGAAACTATCCTTGCCGATCCTAGGTACGTTCTCTCAATACCGGCATCTCCGTCATCTCACGTTCTGCTCCAACATCTGTATCAATCAATTAATCTTCTCGTCCTTTTCCCGATATACCCCCAGAACGAGATTCACAACTGCGATGGCAGCCGCTGGCCTGAAATTCGATTCATACGCGAAGGCTTTGTACAAATCGTTCCCGCGACCCCAACCGGTTCATATGGAATCGACTGTTCAATTATCAATGGAACCCACCGCTTGATCTTTTTGCGATGCGATTTCACACGGTTTTCGCGGGCAGGGCGTGTACTGTGCATAGTGCGTTTGTGAAGCGTAACTTCATCTTTCAAATACAAGTTCGTGCTGCAGATTTGATTGCAATCCGGACAAAGAAGGTCGAAAATGACCTGTTCAACGGCTCGTCGTCAACATGCTCATTGATGGGAGATCAACCAACGACTTCTTTTCTATTTATTCATCACTATCATACTCCGAATCAGGCCCATCGTCTACATTAATGGCAAATTCCATGTCCATAAAAGAAACTTCTTCATTGTCATCATCCATAACTTCTTTAACTTCTTTAGCTGAAGCAGTTGATTTGCCCTTGTCCCGGAAAGCTGGTAGCGATGATTGTGACTGTGCAGTGGTGGTGTCGTCCACGGCCATCCGATCCTGGACCACGGGGTCGAACCGAGAGGTTGACATCGCAACGAAGTCACCATCTTGATCATCGCTTGGTGATGGCTCGTCGGCTTCAGCAACTTGCTCTGATTCGTCTGCTTCGTCCGTGATTTCTGGGGAGGCTTCGGTTTGATGTTTCTGGGGATGGTGCTCTTTTGGCACATCTTTTGACAAGTTCTTAGGCGGCACAGGCACAGATTTGTCAAGCATGGTGTCGGTGGGTTTGGGTTTTACTACTGATTTTTCGACAGAGCGAGTTTCGACCTGGACAGGTTTCAGCGATGTGCCATCTTGGTGATCCACGCTGACGCTTTCAGTTGCGGTCGAGTTGGACTTTTGGGTCTGGATCTGAGGAACGGATTTGTAAATACCTTGCAGAAATCATTCATTCCTCGGTTTATTTGAAGCAAACTGAATACCTTGGAACCACGTTCGTGGAAAGGATTTCCGACAAAGGTCGAGACAGGTGCACGTTGTGGGAGATCCAGATCCGCCTGAACTTCCGGTTCCGCAATGTGCCGTGGCGGCTTGACCGGATGAAGAATTAGGTCACAAACGTCCAGCGACCTCATCGATATATTCCTGATCTGCATCGATAAACGCCCACTGTTTAAGTGGCGCACTCTTGAAGACAGATATGTTCGGGAAATAGAAACACTTACTTCGTGGTTTGGATGACGCAGTGCGTTGCCGAACAGCCTCATTATAATGATCAGTGTGTTTCGATCGAACCTCACGCTTGCCAGGAACTTGTGCAGAGTGCTGTAGATGAGACGATCCACTTCGATGGATATCGCAAAGTTCAAGCCAAGTTTCTGGGTGTTGATGACACATAACACCAGGATTCGGCAGATTTGCGAGTAATCTTTTATGGGAACTGTATGGTGATCGAGTATGCTACTCAAGACTGTACGCATGGTGTTTATAAGGGGGGTTGCGCAAGCAAATGGCAAGGGTTTGGTTCAGTGATTTCAGCAGTGGATTTTGAAGTCAATGAACGAAACCAACCTGTTAATGCGGCTTCGCATACTTGTCGAATGTTGGAAAGTTTGTTCAAATGGCTTGCGTCCTTTTTCTGCGACGAATTGGAATCGTTTGGTCAGGATCGCTGACATCAAATCAGAGTCTAGACTTTTCCGGAGTGCTTACCTGGAGGCGCGTCTCCAGAACATCCAAATACGTTATCATGTCTTGGGCAATGGCCTGTCCGATTTTCGAAGACACATTACTCAAATAGCGTTTGCCGAACAATTTACAGCACAGGTGCACAACGTTGTAGGACTGCAACCGTAAGAGCCTAGGAAGAGTGGCACAAAACAGATGAGAATCCATGAAACAGGATTCTGTTGGAGCGCATTTGAATCACGATACCAACCAGTTTTGAGACCGGTGGAACATCGATTTGATGGTTAGCTCCGAGAGCAAATTCAAACCATCGCTTTCGTCGTACTGTCGACTATAAAACAATTTTCCAGTTAGAATTCGACAGACATCGTCTTTGCATATTCGGAAAAAGTTTGGATCCGTACCATATCATCAGAGAGATCACGACTTTAATCAAGTCAGGAATAAATATTGACCGCGACAGGGGATGGGTGCTGGCAGCCTGTGAGAAAAAGAAGAGAAACCTCACATTAGCCACTTATCGTATTGGTCGCTTTCCTTCAATGACGTTATGGTTAACACATACGTGCAGATGAGTGAGCGTATCCTTAAGCATTCTGATTTGAGGCATTAACATTTCGAAAAAGTGCTTTGGTAAATTCATCCCCCGCGTTCTGTAATTGGTATGATGGAAATGTGAGTGATATTGGGATCATGGGGAGCTTTTGAACGAACGGCGAAGCATATGCTCGCAGAGTCGCAACACGTACAGCAGTATCTTCTGGAGAGCCGTTGACAAGTTTCCGAACTGGTGGTACTCCGAGGGATGCATTTCTTCTGATTCTATCGAGCAAGGTCAAGGGGAGAAATAGAAATAAAACAGACAACGCGGCAAAGCAGTTAATTTCGAGTAGACAATTTCCTATAGCTCAGTATGTTACTTCCTCTTACTCACCTCCTTCCACCCATGTGCATATTTGGCCAAACAGAGCCTGGTATCGTTCCATTAAAATGCCCACGATATTTGCCATCGAGTCTGAGTCAATATTCCCCTTCCTGTCCACACTAAGGGCGATAAGACAGGATGCACACAAAACATAGGTCTCCCTTCCGTAAATCGTCGAGTCAAACAATTTGATGAGGGAACTTTCGAGTTTAGATTTAAACGACCGGAACGATGCGGGGAAGGTCTTGAGCAACGGGTCCAGATGTGGAAGAACGGTGGCCTTGTAACAGTCGATCTGGTTAATCGGTTGAACGTCTCAATATCGACCAAACCGTATCAGTAAACCCTTACCAAAGCTTTCGAATCTCTCTCAAATCTGACGCACAAGGGTGTCAACAACTTAGGAAGCTGAACCTCCTGAACCTCCTTCTTTAAGTTCATCGACTGTGACATATTGCGGAGCAGAGCAGTCGAAACGATAATCTTTTGGGACAATATTTGCTCTGACTGATCTGCCTATAATTGATCCACGCCGAATTAACGTTGAATGGGGGCTTTTAGCATTTTATGATGATCAAGAAACCCCACTGCAACTTTCGACGCCTTACTTTTGAGTCCCGCAAAAGACCCTGACACCACTGACTCCCAAACGATTCAGCAGTTGAAGGGATTCGATCTACGGTTGCATGGAGCAACAGCATGCCGATAAATCGAGTATTTTGCGCTTCCGACAGTAAAAGAGTCGTCATCAAAGTACACCATTCACGCAGTGCGACGCCATTGGCCTTTCCAACTCCGTCCCCGGAGGCTTCAGTGGTAATCATACTGTCGAGTAATTCATGGCTGATGAGTTTTACAGTTTCTGCGAGACATACAGAATCGGTTCCGTCTTCGCAGCCGTCCGCGAGCGCCCGAAGGGACTCCACAATCCTATTTTGCATTGGCATGGTGAGAGTTGCACGGTGTTGCACAGAAAAAGAAAGAGTCACACAGGCCTGTGAAATCAAACTCCGATGGGCAAACTTCACCGTTGACCTCAAGTTGACCTCAGGTTGACCTCAGCCTTTGATCAAAAAAAAATATGCAAGAATGCACTCACTCAAAACTTAATGTAAAGAGTGCAAGAGGTGCAAGTGTAAGAGTCCTGCTGGTCCTCACCAGCGTCCTCTGAGAGTTTTAAGCATATTGAAACATGAATTGAAATTTACTGGTACCGTACCGTCTCCTGCAATACGATCAGATCATTGCTTCTACACTGTTGGCATTGATACTACCAAAGCGAAATCTCTGAATTCGAAAGTTTACGTCCCATTTGCGCTGAGTGAACTCGAACAAGTGCTTGAAGTTTTTGAGGTCACACCACACACTGTGTGTTTGGACTTCGTCACAGGTAGCGGAGTTCCTTGTCTACAAAGGTCAAGTGAGTTGGAGAAGTCGAAGTCGAAGAGGGCCCCGATATCAAAACCATGTCCAAATCACGCAACTCGACCGGTGGCGACGCTGGGGGGACCAATGTTCGGGTTGTTGTTCGTGTCCGCCCTTTGAATGACAAAGAATCGAACGATGCTCAGAGTGCCTGGTCTATCAGCGAGAACACTATTTACCTCCAGAATGGGCCCGACCCGAAACCCGTTCCAGGCACTGCATTCACCTTTGGTACGAGGAAGCTCTCGTTGTGCGCATTGACCACGAAAAGTCGACCTTGACAAACATCGTTGACCGCATCCACTCTTCGAATTTTGCCACCAGATCGGGTTTTCGACTCAAACGACCACACCCAGCACATATACGCTTCGCTTGCACAAGACATCATCCTCTCTTGCATGAATGGAGTTAATGGTATTTGGGGCGTGACCATCAAGTCTTCGCATTGACCGCCCTGTTGATGCAGCATGGGCATAATTCGGGTGAACTGAGAATTTTGGCCCATTGCTTTTGAAAGGTACCATTTTCGCCTATGGACAAACTTCCTCTGGGAAAACGTTTACCATGCAAGGGCTCCAGAATGAGCCGGGAATCATCCCCCTCGCAATTCACGATATTTTCAAGTTCATCATCCAGGTGCGGTGGAATCTTTACTGTTGCTATGCTTATCCTGTTTAATGGCGTCGTCAACCGGTCTTTAATCGTGCTTCAATTTCAAGAACCCGCAACGAGAGTTCCTTCTAAGAGTGAGCTACTTGGAGATTTACAACGAAGCGATCAAAGACCTTTTGCAACCGAACCGAGAAAACTTGAAAATCCACGAGAACCCAAATGTGCGTTCGTATTGGAGTATTGTGCTTCAGCGACTTATGCGAGATCATGAACTGACCGATGGCTGCTTCTGCATTTTCTCTCCCCAACCCGGTGGGTGGTCATTGCTGAACGCAGAAAGAGATCTTCATTGGTGACCTCTCCGAACATGTAGTAGTTTCGCCCGCCGAGGTTGAACAGTTGCTTTCAAAAGGGCAAGGTGGGAATGAATTGATACTCACCCGCCATCACAGGTAGCAGTCTCATACTCACTCATCTTCCCCTCCCAAGGCCATCGGCACATCGGCGAGACCAATATGAATGAAAGAAGTAGTCGTTCGCACACCATATTCCGGATGGTAATGATGGGAATCTGACGTCCGTGCTTCTGTACACTTCTGATCCGGGTCTTGATCATATTGAAGGTGATCGAAAGTCGCGAGCGCACTCATAACGATTCAGGACAGAGAATATCGAGCAGCGGTGCTGTCAAGGTTTCGTGCCTGGTGAGTCAACAATTCATAGCTCATTCTTAACTGAATTGCTTTGAACTACCCTCTGAGATTACTTTTTCCGTTTCAGAATCTCGTCGATCTGGCGGGCTCCGAACGTGTTGGCCACACTGGTGCTGAAGGGATTCGACTCAAAGAAGGTGGTCATATCAACAAAAGCTTGCTGGCCCTTGGGAGCGTGATCGCTAAACTTGCGGAAGGTGGCGACAAGTAAGAAAAAGGTGTTCAGATATGTGGTTTCGAAAAGGACTTTGCGCCTGTATTCAATGTGTCTTTATCTTACTTGAATGCTAGACGTCATATCCCCTACCGCGACTCGAAGTTGACGAGAATATTGCAACCATCATTGGGTGGAAATGCGAAGACAGCGATCATATGCACCATCACTCCCGCCATTACCTATTCTGACGAAACCCTCAGTACCCTCAAATTCGCCAATCGCGCCAAAAATATCCGCAATAGGCCCGAAGTCAACGAGGTAAGGATTCAGATGATGTGCGGGATTTGACCGAAGACAATGCGCCGTAATGCCATGCATTCTTCTATAGGTTCTGTCCGATGAAGCCCTTCTCCGCAAGTATCGATCTGAAATCAACACCTTACGAATGCAGCTGGACCAGGTCAAAATCACAATCTCGTTCAACTGAACTCGAACTTCGTCCTGACATATTTTCCGTATTCGCACCACACTTAGATCAAACAAAACACTGGAGACCTTTCCTCCGATCAACAGAAAATTGCGGTGAGTTGGGAGGTGGTGATTGCCGTCTTTGAGACCATGCGCTCACCTCCTGGATGCGTTTTTGACTACAGGCCGATATAACCATAAAACAAAGACTGCAAGAACAGGAGCAACAAAAAGTGAGAGCAAATGGAAATCGTGTGCGCTCCTTTGCGTCGAAAGTACTCATGTCTTTGAAATTTTCTAGTCACAGCTCATGTCGCAAATCGAACGGCTGAAGAAGATGATCATCAACTCGCCTGATCTGCCAACTCATATCACTAAGGTCTGTTTGAATTTGTACCCAAACGCAAGCTTCTTCACCACTGACATTCAGCAACTCCAATCGTTTACATCAGAAACCAAGAACATCCCGTCGTCAAACCTGGTTTCCAGGGGTGTTGGGGCCGACGTCTGTAAGTCTGCACTGTCAACATTTCAAACAAACATTGAACTCGACCTGATTCATCTTTCACTGAAGTTATTGGATGATGACTTGAGTGCAGACGGACCAAGCCTGGACAAATCAAGGTTGGTGCATACTTCATGGCGCAACGAACCTCAAGATTTGCCGATATATTTTCGGCAGGCTAAGCTCGCAAGGCTCGGGTTGATTTTCTTCCCCACAGATCATCCGTGGCGTCAAATGACGATTCGACGGATATTGTACGTTCAGCACGTTTTGTATTCCGTCAGTTCGAGCAGTTTTTTAATCTCTCTGGTTCATATCAGGCCGCGATTCCTCTAAATGACGCGACACCCTGTACTCCACAGGCGGGTTTCACTCAGGTAAATCAATTTTGGGTGCCTACCGCAATCTCTATCTTGTGGTCGGTGAGGTTAATGCTCATTATTTCCCATTTTTTTCAGAAATATCACAACCCAACCAACGAGCAGTTGACTTTCGCCATGCTCATGACCGCAAAAAAACTTGCAGAGGATCGTGATTTCCTCATGGTTGAATATGAAGTATCGAAACTGACAGAGATGTCCAAAAAGTCGAAGGTTCGAAGCAAAGTTCCGTTTACTTGACCCCTTTTCCACTTCGGTTCAATGGTTTTAGCACGCTGTTAATCAAGATTTGCCGTTCTTATCCATCTACAAATTTCTACGGATTTTCCTCAAGAATCAGCAACTCGATGAATCGGCCCTGAGTGTCCAAGAAACCGTCGTTTCAGCAGAGGAAAAAATGCGCTTGTTGGAGATGAGTCTCAGCGAGCTCACGAACGTCTTCAATGAACAGCGCAGTCAGTATGAAACCGTCGTCAAAGTAAGACCCCTATAAAAAGCTATTGAATTCAGTTTCATGGTCGAGCGGGGCTTGTGTGGTGGGGCGGACATTCCCAGGACACAGGGAGAACGTGATTGCTGGATGTGTAGACCTCCATACGGGAAGAATTTGGAATGCTTCATCTCAGTATCTTCCGCCGGTTGAAACCGAATTTCACCTCTTCATTCTTGTTTTCTCCAATCATTTATAAATGCCTTTTTTGCCTCTTCCTCTCTCGCAAAGGAATCCCAAAGCGCTCGTGACGAAATACAGGCCCTTAAAGATGATAACGAGAAGGTAAGCAACAAGTGTCCGGCCTTATGTCCATTCGGCACTGGTTTCTTACGATGATCCATCCGCCTCATTCGTAAATACGTTCAAATTGGGTCTTCAAAGCTGAGTCATGAGACGTCGACGATGCGCCAAAAGCTTTCCGAGATAACCGAAATGCTCCGATCGGAACGGGAAACAAATACATCGGAAAAGGAAGTGTGGATGGCCGAAATGGAACAGCTGCAGAAAGTAAGCGACAATTGACCACAACGCGCAAGTTCTTTTTCGAAAATATGTTTTCCCGTTTCTGATGCTTTCATCGGTTGGCGGATGTGTAAAATAGATGTTGGCGGACGAAAAGGAAATGGTGAGCGATTTATTTTGACGCAAGAAAGGGCGAAACTTCAGTATACGGTTTGTCTAACTTTGAGCAATTTATTGGTAAAAGGCGAAAGCGCTTTTGGAACAACAAAAGACGGCGATACAACAAGATGCGGAGAAAGCGCTCGTTTCTCAAACCTTGCGGCTGCAACACGAGAATGCGTTGTTGGAAGAACGGCTTTCGGCGATGTGTCAAGATTTCGAGGGAAAAGAGAGAGAGCTCGCCACCCAAGTTGCCGAATTGCAACAACAACGAGTTTCGCTTGAGGAACAGCTATCCGTTGTCCAGCAAAACAAAGAGGGAACCGAGAAGAGTTTCGAATCCCGAGTTGACAAAATGCAACAGGACATGAAGCTTCTCGAAGAGCAGCTATTTGCCGTGCGCAAGGATGCCGAAGACAGAGAAAAAGATCTCGTTTCCCGAACCGTTCAGCTTGAAGAGGAGAAGGCTTCTCTGATGGAGCAGTTGACGACTACGTGCAAGGATGCCGAGGATAAAGAAAACATCTTGGCTCTTCAAGCGACGCAGCTACTACAAGAAAAGGCTCAATTCGAAAACGAGCTGTCGACCCTTTGGCACGAAATGGAAGAAAATGAGAAGACTTTCACGGCCCGGATCGCTCAATTACAGCAAGAAGTGACGTCTATGGAGGAACAGCTGTCGATCAAAGAAAAGGATATCGATGATAAGAGGAGGGCTTTTGAGTCTCAAAGCGCTCAGCTGCAGGAGAAGGCTGGACTTGAAGCTCAAAAAAAGGCACAATTCGAAAACGAACTCTATACCATGCGGCACGAAATGGAAGACAATGAAAAGACATTCACGGCCCGGATCGTTCAATTACAGGAAGAAGTGTCATCCCTAGAAGAACAGCTGTCGACGAAAGAAAAGGACAACGAGGATACGAGGAGGGCGTTTGAGACTCAAAGTGCTCAGCTGCAGGAGGAGAAGGCTGGACTTGAAGCTCAGATAAAGGCGCAATTCGAAAACGAACTCTCTACCATGCGGCACGAAATTGAAGACAATGAAAAGACTTTCACGGCCCGGATCGTTCACTTACAGCAAGAAGTGTCATCCCTAGAGGAACAGCTGTCGACGAAAGAAAAGGACATCGAAGATACGAGGAGGGCATTTGAGACTCAATGTGCTCAGCTGCAGGAGGAGAAGGCTGGACTTGAAGCTCAGATATCCGACTTGCAACAGGACTTTCAGGAGAAGGAAAATAACCTGACCTCGCAGCTTCT